>JAWRVF010000020.1:1076745-1241559 GCA_036785485.1 Physcomitrellopsis africana | reverse complement strand
TGCTTCTTTCGCTTTGCTGCGGTTCATCAGAACTGCGTTGTTTCCGATCACCTTGACAGTTCTTCTCAGCGTCTCAATTTCTTCAGATAAGTTCAACTTAGCTTCCTCCCCAAACTGCCCAAACGCCACCTACGTACCACATCCACAAATCCAACATCCACGTTTACGCACAAGGACACATGAGATTCTGGACGCACACGATACGAAACCTTCTGGCTGTCGAAACCCAACATCCATCCTCCTGTCTAATTGCAACATAGATTCCCCCCATGCATCATCACTTCCAGACAAGCTTCTCAACACTCAGAGTGTTCTTGGAAGTGCTGGCTTGCTCCGGTATCTGGGGTTCTCCAAAGGGGAACTTCCAGTCCCTCGGAACCTCCATCACGAGAGGCTTGAGAAGCCCAGTACTGGCAAGGCGCCCCCGCTATTGGAGAGCCGCTTTTCAGGGGTGAGGTTTTACGAGAAGAATCCAGCATGCAATCCAACTTGGCAAATTGCATCTTTTCCGAGCTTCATGTCCACACACTTCCAAGTAGGTGCTCCTATTTGCAAGTGAACGCAACAACAACTCTTTCGCTCCATAAAACCCACGTGACATGAGAAAAAGCATCCTCATGCACAACTCCTGTACACACCACTAGCAACACGCGGCACATTACCTGGTCATGAGCTCGGGCAGCCTCCTCCGCAGTCAAAAAAGTGCCTAGATACGTATGCTTCTTGGTTGCAGGATTGTAATATATCGACTGGAACTTGTGTCCATTGCAATACACGCCTCTGAAGTCCGCCCGCCGCGTCATATTTCCTCGCCGACTCGCCTTCTTGTTCGTAGATGCTCGCGCAAACGTTCCTTTCTTCGACCGCATGGGTCTCACCGACGCTTTCTGCGACTGCTCCGCAACCGCCACGTCATCCTCATCCGAACCACCTTCTTCGACATCCTGCCCGACAGGCGAACCCGTGTTTCCTGCATCACCAGGCTTGCTGTGCTTCCCTTTCATGGCCTTGCTCTCCAAACCACTGTCGTTTTTCGTACTCCATGACTCGCCGTCCCCGTCCCCATCGCCATCGCCTTCATCCCTCCCAGACGCTTCCGAGTTGCCCGAATCCATGGTGGCTGCTTCACGAGCACCCGCTCGACGGGCGGCATCTACTGAACTAAACACGCCCACAGAATGATAATCCTGCGCCTTGGGGTCGTAGCACATCGCCTCAAAGTCTCCCGCATCTGTCAGCTGGATAACCACTTTCTTGATCGGCTGTTTGGCTTTGATTTTTGCATGAAATGCTTCCGGAAAGTTCAGAGGGGCTGTCGCACCACGCTTTCGGTAGGCTACTTCATCGTAAGCATGAGCTGCCTCTTCGGGTGTGTCGTATATCCCGATATAAATATGCTTCTTTGTCCTGGGGACATAGATTTTCGCCTTGAACCGCCCGCTTGGAGTTGCTTGCACTCCCATAAAGTTCCGCTGCGATCTTCGCTTCCCAGACCCCTTCGCTGAGCTCTTTCCCGCTGATCGGGACCGCGCAGGCTGCTGCTCCTCGTCACGTGCAGGGGCGCACTTTGACTTCGACAGCGGGGGCTTCTTGCGACCTTGTCCACCTCTCTCCTCCCCGTCTTTACCCTTTGCTTCATCCTCCCCTTGAAATTTCCTCTCCCTCCGCGACCTTGATGGATTCGGAGTTGTTTCTTTTGGTGAAGTAGCCGGGCTCTTCTCTGCGCTGGGAATCGTAGAGGAGCTGTCCGACTTCCTCCCATCCTTGTCTAGCATGGCCCTCCGCTTTGAGGTTGTCTTGTACACTCGCGCGTAGTCAGATTCCACAAAGCTATCCGCAAAGGCTCTGCAAACATACAAGGCAAAAATCACCATCTGCCACAAAACCAAAACGCGTTCCGCACATTCTGAGCAATAAAACAAAACCTCCAAACTTGAACACTAACCTGTATATGTTGCTCTTCCGTGAAGCTCTATGACCTGCTTGATTTCCTTGACCAACCATGCCAGATTCCTGCTTCATACCGTCGCTGTCCTTTCCGTCCTCTTTTGTAGTAGAACAGGCCTCTTGACCAGATGCTCCACTATTTGCCTTGCCCTTCGCGCTAGGGGCGCCTCGCCTCTTCACGGCTGTACTTACCTCCTTCGCTTCCTCCACTTTCTGTTTCTTGGGTTTCAGAGCCTCTTTCTCCGACTCCATTTCCGATTTCTGGAACTCCACAGATTTCCGCTTCGCCTTGTGAGACGCTGTTTCGGCAGCCTCGCTCCCCAACTTCTCATGCCCTGAGCTTATGCTGCTTCTGGGTGCTTTCGCTGCACCGCCCTTCTTGTTTGGAGCTGCTGCATGTGCACATGCATTCGCTGTCAGTATCGCGCCTCACATGCATGTGCACACAACCCATGTACTTGTGATCCAAGTACTTCAACCCGCACTTCCAGCACCACATCGCTGCAAACTCCTCAGCTCACAAGGCGCAACACTAGCTGACATGCACAAGCCCATGCGCAACCATCCCAACATCCAAAGACTAACACGACCAGCCTGGAGCAAACCTGGAAAATTTGTCGAGGCTTTTGCAGGCACCCGCCTCTCACCTTTCAACGCATCTTTCTCATCCGTCACCATCGCATTACTCCCGTCAGAAGCCTTCAATTCCGAACCCTCCAACCTTGGCTTCGGTGCTTTGCATTTCAAAGATTTCACTTTATTGGACTCTGACTTCTCCTCACTATCCGGTACCTTCCGCTTCAGAACTTTCCTTGTGTCCGTATCCGACTTGCTTTGCGAAGCTAATCGTATCTTTTTAAACGACTGCGCAATATCTTCAGCCTTCGACTTCTTCTTACTACCTTCTCCACCCGCCTTCGTACTCCTCATGGCCTGCAACCACCACACGGGTGACACCATATCCTTAAACACACACCGCACTGTTTCTGTACAGAATCGCCACTGCCCAAGACAGCCCCCTTCCAATCCGTTAAGCTATCAGAATCACCATCCGGGACCCCTCCTCCTATGACCCTCGACATGCACCCAAACCTTATGTGCGATTTAACAAATGTGTACCGCTATGCAATCCAACATGACAAACCCAGATACATGCCCACAAAATCGGTCAAGTCTGCTATAAAACGCAACACCGTAAAACCAGGACATGCTGCCCACGAAGTTCAGTAGCACGTGATTCACGTTCAAACTGATCACCACTGCTTACAAGCTCCGACTACGACACTCCTTCACAACCACCAGGATGTCCGGAGACACTCACGACGAACACCAAAGTGATCCGCACCGGAGCAGTGCAACTATCGAGCGATCTGTTAAACACCACGTAACTACCATGATGCCACGGATGAAACCAAGTATACCCAGTGGACAAATGTGACTCGCTGTCACTCACAATGTCGTAACAGTTCCTCCCCCATGTGATTCTGCACAACAAGGGGTTCACCTGTATAGCTCTCATCTCGGGAAAGTTCAGAGTGGACATGGATCCCAGATCCAGAGCTTTCTGATCGCGTGCACGGGCAGCCTCCAGCATGGAACTGTACATTCCTACATATATTTTCTTCCTCATCGTGCGGTCATAAATCGTGGCTTCGAATCTTCCTGACTGAGACTTGCGCACCCCTGTCAACCGAAACTCGGGGTCCGCTTTCCCGAGCTCCAACAGCTGCTGTTTCTCCTCTTCGTTCAGTTCTGCACAAACGAACGGCTCCGCGGACTTTCCCCTGCCCCCGACATCCTCCTCCATTTTCACCCGCAACCCTGACGCAGAATCCAGTCCCAGCTCCGCATCTGATGGGCCATCCGACTCTTCGTCCGAGTCGCCGGAATCCGTTCCAGCCACCGCTGACCCTGCACCTGCTCCCTGCTCTTTCGATTCATTCTTACAAGAATCCGGCCCTTCCTCCATCTCCATCCCTTCATGCCTGATCGCGAAATTGCTCAACAATAACAGCCGATCCGGTCCTGAGGTGCCTTCGTCCAGCCTTTTCTCTGGCCACCTCAACCCACCCAAGTCCTCACCCTTCTTCGAACTCCCTCCACGACCAGTCACCTTCTGCGATTGTTTACGCCTGGAACTTTCCTTTGGCACCCCCCCTGTGGCTTTCAAATGCCCGCTTGGCGTCCGACCAGGACCCTCGGATGTACTGCGCAGTGCTTGTACATTCTCCTTGCCATTCGTTCCAAAACCACCTAACAAGTTCAAGGTTTCCACAGGACTACCAAAACCATCCATCTTGTTCCCCACCCCCATGCCATCGGCACTACCAAGGTTCGACTGCACGATCCCAAGTGTCACAACTCCTGCCTCCCCATCTTTCTTCTTCATGTTCAATGCTGAGCGCATTCTCGCGCCCGACCCATCACTCGCATTATCTTCTTCCATGGAAGTCGAAGACGACCCCATAGCAAAAGGAGAACTCATCCCGAAGTCGAATTCAGAACCCTGCACAAAGTTCGTCACTGCACTCTTACCCCGGAAAATTCTCGCGGCGTCATCATATGCCCGAGCCGCGGCTTCCTCCGTAGTGAATGTACCCAACCACAACCGCTTACCCTCTGGCGTACGAATCTCGGCCCCATACGCTCCCCACGGTCGCTTCCTCACACCAACGAATCGCGAGAAAAACACCCTTCGGCCCTGCACAAAAACATCCAACCTCTTCACCTTAACGTATCAACCTCAAACACCCAAACCATGCGTACAACCACCGAATCTACAACCAACTATTCAGCTGGCGACTGGAGATACTCATCACTCAATCCGCTCTTCTCTATACCTCACAAACCATCTCTCTGTCCAACCCCTTATCCACGATCCTCCTCCCACCGTTTCAGGCACTCATCATAAGCTCAGACTCCAATCCTACAATCCAGCAGCAAACGTGGACCTGAGTAACACCTACCTGGCCTCGACCCATAGAAGAGCTGTCTCTTGGGGTCTGCACCTTAGACTTGCGTTTGATAGCCAAACCAGGAATAGCTCGAGGCTCTCGAGGCCCACACCGCACTCCCATCGTGGCCATGTCCAGTCCTCCAAAATCGATTGTCGGCAGGATACTCAGCTGGTCATATGACCTCTTCCCTTGTAGCATCCCTGGAACCTGCTGCAGACTGCACATCAAACCTACCCTGTTCAGCTCTACAGGCCCGATATCTACCAAGCACGGAACACTTGGTGCATCGTGTGCTCGCCGCTTTGCACACCCTCCGTTCATGAAAACCTGCCCTGAAGTGTTCGGCCGAATCAGCTTCTCATCGTGTGGACTTCCGCTGCGATGGAACCCTCTAGCACCACCACTCAATCCATGGTCTGTGCCCACCTTCCCTCCACTGCTGAGCATCGTATACGGAAGAGAGATCCCGTGGCTGCTTAGCCGGTTCCCTAGCTGCGCACGGAAATTCTCCAGCTCGCTTGCGACCTTCGTGGAAGCAGGCCCAACCTTCAACTGCGCGATGCTCATCGAGGTGCCGTCTTGATATCCACAACCGCTGGTCCTGCAACTGCCATTGTCTAAGTTGCATTCCACGCACATCTTCGTGCTGGATCCTTGTGTGCTTCCGAATCCTTTCCCATCTTCCTTCATCTGCAAGCTCCCTACTCACACACCCAAACGACAGCGACCACCAGCTTCAGACAAAGAAAACCACCAACGCCATTCGACAACGCTCGATTCCGAATCAAGTCTCCCCGGAAAAGCCACGAAACAGAAACCGGCTGCCCATGTGGACTCTTCTACCCAGGGTGATCACCACGTCTATTGCTTCACAAATTCCAACTGCTCGACTCCCAACGACACATACAATGCACAACCCATTCTAACTTTGAGTTTATTCAGACAAAAGGATCAGCCTTTGCGGTTGTACGCAAGCTTGCCCCGAAATGATTTCGTTTCCGCCACACATACATAAAACGCACAAAAAGGAAAAAAACAGGCCGCTGTACTACCCGAACTAAATCGCGAGTACCCGGAAAATACTGCTCAACATTCTAGGAAATCATGCAGAAGAGGTCACACTGACAATCCCACAGCGACGTGACTGCGCTCTATAAACTGCTACGGCCACCCACCACCACTTCATGCGGCTTCACCTATTCGCCTCGCCTACCCCACATTGCCAGCCAACGCATCTATGACAAGGAATATAACCAACCTTGCGCTCTCCTTACAGCCGGTTTCGAATTGGTGCGCGCAAAGGGCAGATCCCCGGGTTTCACATCGCCGTGCACTTGTGCGCCTACCTTCTTCCCGCTTATAGATCTCTGAAACATCGACGCCCCATATTCCTCCTTCACAGACCCACTTCCAGATGATGGTGGAACCACTGATACGTGGTTCACGACAACTGAAGCCCAAAGCTTTGGAGGCGCCACTATCTCCATCTGATGTGCAACTGCAGCTGCCACCACCAGCACTGAGAATTCCCCCAGAAGAGGATGCTCCATGGCTTGCTGATTCTTCAGCGTCACAGGATTTATGGTAAACCCCTTCACCTGCTTGTGCATTTGACAGAACCTGCAACATCCAACGGACACACGTCTCAGAAAAGCCCTTGCCACCACACTCCATCTGGCTGGGCTCGCCACCACACCAAGCACAGCCACGAAAGCATCAGGCTTCCACGCTTCAGGACTCGTCCCTCATAAACCGATAGTGCCTACTTTCCAAAATCAACTTCTTCGTTCATTACGACTTCCAGGAAAGGTTGTACTTGAGCACCGTATTCAGTAACCTCATCAACACAAACTGGACACCCCAGGCCATTTTGCAACTGATGAAGACACCCGAGTTGCTTTATGCTAAAATCCATGTGTAGTATGAGCAGCTGGATATCTATCGCGGGCCCTCTCTCCCTCTCTCTCTCTCTTTTTATCTCTCTCTCACCTGGTATTCTCGGACTTCAAGGAAACAGGAAAACGGCAGCGCTCCCTGCTAGGAAACTCCGCGAAGTCACACTGCTTGTATGGGGCGGAAGGATCCTCCAGAATGTGCCACAGACACAGCTTGTATCCCTGAAGGCAATACTGAGAGCAACTCTGCCTGGACGAATGGCACATGTGCTCCGATCGCGCCTTTGTGCTGCTCCCATTAGCTTGCGGGGTTCTTCCTGGAAGTCGACATAAATTTGTCGAAGCCAGAGAGTCTGAACATCCCGCAGCTGAAGTCAAATTGGACGGAGCTGCTGGAATCCGCCGATGCCCCGCTGAAGTGAGTGGCAAACCAGGTGGATACAGGGGCAAGCTTGCCGGTAAGGGTGACACCCCCGCAGATGGCACCCGGATACTTGGCGACGGAGTCAAAAGGTTCGGGGTCAAGCCCATAACCCCTGCCGCAGGAGGAAGCGACCGATACGCCACGGGAAGCGTCCCTGGAAGTGCAGAACTGGATTCCGGTTTACAGCTCTCGTACGACACCCTCTGCCCTGGAGCAATGGCGGTAGCGATCTGACTCACCATCGCCGGGCTTGGAAATTCCAAAATCCTTTGCCCAGCCAACACTGGTGCGCCAACCCCCGAGTGAACTTTTTGCCTCCACACAGCAGTCCTTGCACGTGAAGACAGCAGGTTGCTTCCAACCGGACTCGTGCTCACAGATGGACTCACCGGCAAACTCTCGTTCTCATTTCTGACCTTCAAATCTGGCTCTGCCAACTCCAATTTGCTACTCACTAGCTTCACTGCAGTGTCACCACGCTGGACTGCAGATGGTGTCTCAACCTCAGCTGCCTCACTCTCGCTCGGCTTCTCGATGGTGTTGTCCATCTCTAGCCGTGTGGTGCGGCCACCTGTGGGAACATTCTTCCATCAGCTACTGATTTGCATCCATACATGACTCACGGAACAGTCTGCCCATACCATCCCCGAGCTCTACCCTACAGTACCATACAAACCTGTCCAGAATGCACGCCGGAACGACCCGATGCGCAGACCATACGTCAAAATCCTTCGCGGAGCGCCAACGTTCTGCATAAACGGAGTGCCACCACAAGCCCATTGCTGGACTACCCATTTATACCACTTACAACGCACACCAGCATACCGTATCAGAACCTCGACTTCAAGCTACAACGCATGTGCTTCTGCGGGAGATCACAACGGGTGCAACAAGACATTCCAGATGGAGCATTTGTACGTTGATGAGTCCAAGGGCCAACCCAACACTGATGCTACTGCCGCCCTCAGCAGTAACTTTGGTGCATGCTCCACACTCATGCCATGATGAACCAATCGGGTTTTTGCTTGCACTTCCTACTCTATCTAAATAATCCGCCCACCTCTCTCCACTCTCCAACCATCTGGAGTACACATCGACGTCACAAGAATCAGGATACTGCCCTCCCAGTTCCTCCACCCCACTCCGACATTCTACTCGTTCTGTGCAGCATAACGCCACAACACTCAGCAGACAAAAAATCTGTTGTGTATTCTACACCCTCACGACAAAAGACCGACGTTGCAATCGCCAGGCTGGATGTGAACTGCCACCACGAAGTGACTATCGACCTCGTAGCTCACCATATCGAACCGACCGTTCGACGAAGATGTATCGAATCCTCCGCCTCTACAACCAATACTACATCCGCCCCTGTCCTGAAATAATGTGAACATCCTCAAGCATTGAAAACAATCCATGCGTAGCCCTACGCCAGCTCTGGTTTATAACTCAGCCGTAGCTACTACCAAGCACCTAGCTTCCAAAACATGTGGCCTCAGATGCGCACCTCTGCCTGTCTTTAATCCGACTCAGAGTTGACCCACGAGATTCACCACTCCGCCTCCTGCTATTGCCCAACGTGCCATCCTCAAGTCCTCCGTACCGTCGCCGCCAAGTTTTGATGCCGAGTTCCTCATCACATATTTAATCGTGCCTCTCGTAATCCTCTCTCCAATGCCCTTGCCCTCCCACTCTTGCCATGTGCACAAGTAATCCTCAACATCACATCACCTACGTTCACTGCACCATTGCTTTCCCGCTAGCCACGGGATGAAGCATGCATACTCACCGACGCGTCGAACCAGCTTGAGTACCAAAAGAGCTGCACCACAACAACCCGAAGCCGTTCCCCCTTCGATCTCCAAACCCTAAAGGGAGACAACCACTGACATCTCAGGCTTGCCACAACCACGCATTTTCACTCTCGTCACACAATCGCAGCAATCGATGGATTGCACCACACATTGTTGCTCCTGCAATGCGCCGGGTCTGATCCTACATCGAAAGTTCCGTCATCAATCTGGCTCACTCCTCTCTCAGTGCCCGTGCATCCAGGACGCATACCCTCATTCACCTCCCCTTCTCGGAACTCAAATCTGCTTCTCATCACTCTGGATGCAGGTCTTTCCTTCTCCTACACCATGAGAAGCTACATTCTCGCAAGGCACTCTCAACGCTGCAACAGACGTGTATATCCAAGAGCAGCCTAGAACCCGCACCATGCCCGCATCAAATTTGCCCGTCTCCTGATTGCTGTCCTGGCAACTGTGCAGGAACTCAATCATGCCTCATGACTTCTGTAAACATCACAAGCCATGCAACTCATAGGAACTGCGCGACATCACCCGGTTGTGAGAGATCCAAGCGCTGCTGACGTTGCCCCCTCAAATAGAGCCCTCAAACAAACCCATTCCCTGCTGCAGCTGCCTTGACGCCCTGGGTCCTATGTCTACCGAACAGTCACGACCAGTGGCAGCACCCACGCCTTATTCAAACTTTCTCTTTCACCTGATACAGAGTCCGTAATAATGCAGCTGTTCCACCAGGTGGAACTCATTACAACCCCTTCGATTCGTGTCAAGAGCTGCATTCTGCCGAGATCGACGGATACCTGTTCCAAGAAATGAGCCGGATCTAAAACCAGCCAACAGCTGATTCCTTCCCTAAGCTACTACAACGCCTTGCCACAACCCACCCTGCACTCATTCCGCTTTTCCCCGATTCCTCCAACACCTGTATCACGCCTTCCTGCACGCTCCAATCCACAATCCCCTTCCAGCACCGTGAGTCCACCCGTACCAAGACAATGCGCAAATCCAACAGCCCCTTCACATGTTCACCAGGTGCTCGTGGACTGATAAGTTCGGACGCAGTTCCCGTGCCGACTTATCACGGAAGCTGCCATACAACAGATTGTCCCCTCAAATCCAGCACAACCATTCCACACCATGAAGACAATACAGTCCTTGCAGCTCCTACCACACGTTCAACCTCCATCCTCTCAACACGAGACGCTATCCAACAGCTACAACACTACATGTCCATGAACCGTGAACAGCATAAGCATACAGTCGCAGTCACACAGATCTTAGCACCAGATGCAAACGCAACACCTTGCCGCTGCGCGCTCCCTGATTCTGTGTCCGCCGGTGCATCACAAAGACCTGACGAGGGGGCGAATTTCGATCTAGCCTTGTGAGACCCATTCCAGTCTAAGGATGCGCACTGATTTGGCAGGACACAAAACCCATCACATGCACAACCCAGAGAATATGCAATTCGGGCCACTTGCCCCACTGACCCGAATTGCAGGCCTAGAGCAGGCAGCACTCTCGCATGGGTCTTGCCATAACAATTCCAAGACCTAACCTCACCGCTACAGCTTCCGAGGTGTTGAACCCATGGCCACATGCACGAAGCTACAACGCATCGTCCTCTCCGCAGCTAATTTGTTGGGTTCTCACGAGGGTGAAAGAAAGAGCTGAATTACCACGGCCGAGGTGTACTTTCTTCCAAAGATTATGAGATTACGCCACGCAGACACCACATCCGACCTACGGAATCTTCACTAGCAACACTAGACTGTCCTGGGAGAGTACCGAAACCGCGAAACAGGGGTAGTGGAAAGCAGGGTTAGGGCCAATTGGGGCGCTTCACGATAAAGAGTTACCAATCGAATCATGTAGACAGGCACGCCAACGCAACCCAAGACCCACACCCGAGCAGTATTAATTCCCCGAAATAAAGAGCTCGGCAGAATGAAGAGATGGAAAATAAATGGTGAAGGCAGACCAGACCAGCGAGTCCAATGAATAGCTTGCGCCATTGCCGTTGCAGAGAATAACAGGTTACGCAGCTAAATGAAGTCAGCCTCAGGGGTTGGATATGGAGATTCGAAGCGGGACATGATTATCACGGAGAAGGACGCGGAAGGTCTACCAGACCTGACAGAAATGGGTCACAATTCTAGTTGTTGCCCCCTTCTAACGGCCTTGTGCGCGGGAACACTTCGTCGGCAACATGTAAGGTTGCGAGTGACAAACGGCCAATCCACAACATCGGAGGCATCAAGACATTATCAGAACCATAAGCAGTCAAAGTCCGTCAGCCGCCACCACCTTCACATGTGTACTTTATTGATCTCTTACCGTCACCCACACATGAACCCGAGATCCCTGTTGTTATAACCGTTGAGTTAAATTCTACAACAACATCGGCATCATCCCCTGCCTCCTTCCGTTTCTCCATGTCTCAAACCTGTTGCACACCTTCAGCTGTCTCCCCGCACTAATAATACCACCCACGCGCAGTTTCTCCTGCGCGCGCCATCTGTTTTACGCCGAATACCACCACCTCTATGCACCCGCATAAAATTGCAAATCCCCAGGAAAGTAACGAGTCTGACCACTTTACATTTAACGCGGTTTACGAAGCTCTCACCCCTGGACTCAGCCCCTAACGCCATCAATCCGGATGCGAAAACAACAAACCTTGCAAGTCGCGCCTGTCCGATGCTAGATCCACCCACGAGGCACGATCCTAGCTCCCGCGCCGCACGTAGAAAAGCCTCCAGCGGAAGCGGTAGCTGGACCGCAAGAACTCTGTGTGTTGCTGGTCTACTTCCGTCGTCTGTCGACAAAAGGGAATGGTTGGATTCTTGGCCAGACAGAGAAACCAGTGACGAGACTGATGATAGAGGGCGGAGGCGGCTCGTCGGCCCGCGGCACCCCGGAGCTGCCGGCTTCGGCGATCCCCGTCGCGTTCTTCACTTTTAGACCGCCGCTTCCGCTGCCACGTCGGCAATCGGACGAGAAGATGACGTCGCTGCTAGGTCCATGCGGCAGTTGCCAAAGCCTTCGGGATGGCGCCGTTGACGGCAGATTCGCGGTGGCGACGCCATGGCAGCGGTGGATTAGTCTGGTAGCGAGCCATGACTCCAGTGTCGGAGTCCCAGTGTTCCTCTCTTCCTCGCCCATTATTAGCATTGTTTCATTCCCCCACATTTTTGTTAACTTGAGTTTGCCACATCGGATGTGCACATTTCGAGTCTTTGCGGATGCAAAGTTGTGGAGTTTCGGGTCATCGGTGGCACAAATTATTGGGTTTCTTATTATTACTGTTTTTTTGCTTTTTGATGATATCTTACATTCTAATGTTGTTCATAAATTTTGTCTAATTATTTGTAATTGTGTTGATTGTGTGACAGGACTACATGTGTGTGTAGACATTATTCACCTACATTTAATAGTTTTTTAACTTTATATTGTGAGATTGATTTTAATTTTAATGTTGAGAAATTTTTCAACTTGAAATGTTGGTAGTAATGAGTGTTGTAGACATAACTATTGGTCAACTCCTAAATTTCTTACATTTATTACATATATATTATAAAATTATTCATGTATCAGAGATCATAAAACAACTAATCATGATCGAGAAAATCAAAAATAGATTTTTAAAAAATTAATACTAAACAGTATAAAAATAATGTGAATTAGATATTTGTAAAAATTTATAGGTTTTGACTAAATTTGCAATAAAATCTTGAAATAAAACTTAAAAATTCAAACACTATATTTATAACAAAGATTTAAAATATCTAAATTCCCAAGGAAATAACATCTTCTATTTCTTATAAAATAAATGAAAACACTTAAGACAAGTAACCATTTCATGTTATAGTTGTAAGTTTATATTTATGATTTTTCAAATAACAAAGTTGTAATAATAACTTTTAAATTTTTATTGACAATGTAATTACATTTTAATTTTTTGAATTTATATGCAAGCAAGGCTTTAACACAATATCTGAAAATTTTCATTCTTTGACCAATTAAAAAATAAATAAATAAATAAATAATCTATATTTATTTTTCTTTTTCATATCAACTTTTTTAATATTATATTCCATCTAACACTGTACAATTCCTTCTACAACCACTTTCTTCAGAAGTCATATTTTTTTTATTAAAACATTTGCAACAATGTGATGTGTTATATACTTTTTTGAAATTTGACAAAAATAAACTAGTAATAAGATCTTTCCTTTAATTTATATGCAAAGATTTATTTCTGAAAATTTTATATACTTCTATTTATTTTACCAATAAATTATGAAATATATATATATATATATATATATACATACATATATATATAATCAAAATTATATCCTCACTTATACCTTCTTTTTCTTTCTATTAAGTAGCAGAAAACCATCTTTTTTTAAAGAAAAAAAAAATTATCTGTAATTAATTATCTTGGCATATTCTAATAAAGTTAATTTTTCTTCTGTTCCTTGGATTTTGAAAATCTTCATTTTTAAAAAAAACGTATGTTGTGCATTTTTTTGATAAAGAGAACTTTTGTAATATAAAACCCACATCTTAATTATACATAATTAATACTTTTACTTCAAATTTTATTTTACTTATTTATACATTATAAAATGTGTTCTTGCTTAAACATTAAACAATAAAATTGTGTGTATATATATAATAAATAAAATTGTGTGTATATATACAAAAAAATTATATATATATATATATATATATATATATATAATCATAAATTGCATAGCTTTTGAAGTTAGAATAATTCAAAATGTAGATTGGAGAAATTTATCTAAAATCTTAATATCTTCAATAATTATAATTTCTTTCTATATTTTTTTATTTATTCTTGTATATTTATTTATTATTTTAAAAGCTAAAATAAGTAGAAAAATGTATAATTTAGGCTAGGATAAGACTTTTTCTTTTCTTTTCTTTTCTTTCTTGTAGTATGCATAAATGTATTTTAATTACTTAAAATTAAATTTCTTCTGTTTACCATCACTCTTCTTGACCAATAATTTTTTTTTTTGTGATCATAAAACTTTGAACAATAAACTAATACTCAAGGAATCAATAATACAAGTTAGTATTGATAAAAATATTACCAAGAACTACAAATTAAAAAAATACCTTTCCAATTGTAATGCTGTTAATATCTTATATAATTTATTTATTTATGCATTTATTTGTTTCTTTTAAATGTCTTAAATGTAAATATGTTTGCAAGTTAAATAACTCTAAATTTTAAACTGTGTTCTTCTACAAGTATTACTGAAATTAACTAGAATTATTTTATATGTTTTTATGTTTTGCCTATCATGAACACTATTGCATTACTTATTGAGCACATGCCTTAAAGCTAAAATTATATTTAGATTTTATACAAATATTTATTTCTAAAAATTTTCAATATTAAAATTTATTAAAAATATAAAATTTGATAAATTTAAAAACTCATAAAAGATTCAACAGATGAAATGCAAAAGTTAATTTTCTTGACACAACTACTAATATATATATATATATATATATATATATGAACATATATTTTAGAAGAATACAAAAAAATGCAATAATCTACAACAATTGCATTGATGCAAATTATAAATCCAACAACAAACAAATATAAGGTTACATTATATTCAATTTAAAAACTAAGAAGATGTGTTTTAAATAATAAGAAAACTATATTTAAGTTTTTCAAATTAATTGACTATATTTTTTACTTTTGTTATTAAGGTTCACAAAATTATTCAATTTAAGTATTTTAAATTATACTTAGTAAATTTTATTTAGTAAATTATATTATTATTTAGTAAATTACATTATTATGGCTCTTATTATCATAAAAGTGTTTTGAAATTTAGAAATATAAGTATGATATTAAATATTTCTTAGAAAACATATTAAAATATAAAATGCAAAAACTACTTGAATTTTTTTGTAATTTTAATTTCTAACTATTTTTTATGTATAAATATTTATTTAAAATCTTACAATTATCTAATAATAATTTTTTAAAACTTATAAAAAATCTAAAAATACCAACTTTTAAGATCATGAATTTTAATTATAGATTTATTTAACCTTCAAATATTATATAAAATTATTTATTTTTTAAGTAAATAAAATTTTAATTTTAATTTTCTATCAAGTAGTCTTGAAAAGAAATTAAAATTAATTGAAGGTTGTAAAATGACTCAATAAATTTTAAAAATTTTAAAATTAGAGATGCCAAAAATAAAATTTATACCTACGAAACAAATTTGTGATTTTCTTATAAAATTCATTTCTTATATATATATATATATATATATATATCACCTAAAACACTATAATTATAATACAAAGTATTTTATTATAGAAAAGAATAATATTTTTAAAATTAAATTAACACAAACACATATTAAATCAATAAGTTGAATAACAAAGATGTTTAGTTACAATCAACCATAGAATCAATTTTTTTAAAAAATTTCTGTTTAAATTCCAGAATTTGTTTTATGTTAAATAAATATTTTACATAATTCTATAATTTTTAAATACAGTTGATAGAATTTCACATTGATTACATTATTTTATTTTTAAAAAAATTTATAATTAAAAATTAATGTTAAAATTATTCTAATAGCACATTAAAAGAATATATTTTATTCAAATGTATATTTTTTTTAATATAATGTATTATTTGAGTGAATTTTTTTTAATTTTAAATATTTGATTTGTGTATTTATGAGTATATCTTTTAATTGCAGAATTTGAATTTTTTGGTTTCTTTACATCATTTCAAATTATAGTTACTATTATAAATTTAAAATATGTGAGCATATACAAACAATTTATTTCTTAAATATATATAGACATAATCATATATCTTAGAATATTTGAGTTCATATCTTTGAAGTAAAATAATTCAGTTATAAATAAATATGATTTCAAAATTCTTAAGTTTTTAGTCAAAATAGTTATTTCTCTAAGTCTTTGAATAAAAAGATAATTTTGTTTATTTTGAAGCAATATAGAATGCTAATCTATAAACAAAAAAAGAACTAAATTATTTTTTTGATTAAATTTTAAGTTTACTAAGGATCTTTAGAGACTAAGAATATATTTTAAAAGGAGAAGAATATGCACATGTGCACTTTGTGTATTAATTTTTGAGATTTGATTTGCATTAATAAAGACTTTAATGATTTATATGATATTTAGAAAGTTTGATGTAAAATATTTCAATATTGTAAAAATTATTATTTGAAAAATTTTAAAAATTTATATAATAATAATGATATCAAAATTTTAATTTTTTAAAATCCAAGATGACCTTTAAAACTAAAGTAAAATAACGAGATATTTTATTAAAGTATCTAAAAAATTACAATATTAAATATAAAATGTTAGATTTTGTAAATCTCTACTTTTTATAAAGACAAGAAATTACAAAGTGCAAAGCTTGATTTAAACATTAAATCTTATTATATTTTGATATGTAATTGAAGAAGTATGGGGTTCTACAGATAGTACCATATAGCAAAGATATGATAGAAAGATCACCTTAAGTAAAAAAAATAAAAAGTTATCATGGTAAAATATATATATATATATATATATATATATATTTTTTTTTCTTATTTTGTGTCACTTTCTTTTGTTTACTTGACAACTCTTTGTTTTAAAGATGACACTTTTATAAAAATAAAAATACTTAATTCAATATATATTTTTACAAGTTTGGTAAGATACTATTAGTATTGTATTGAAAAACATCCTAACACAAAGTCTTTTGTGTTGTTTTGTTGTAAAAGAATATTGATCCTATTATCAACTAGGTTCTATTTCAAATATATATTCATTTTGACATGACAATTCTTATCCTTGCACACACCATGATATATATAGATAGATAATTTTTTATAGATATCCTTCAATCAAAGGCAAATATGTTTCTTAATACATTCACAAGTAATAAGTTTTTATGCATCAACCTTCAATTTTAATCAATCACAAATATTGTAGCTAATCTATTATAACATTCTTTTTACGTGGATAGTAGAGATTATTCCATATCAACTTATGGTGGTAAATCTACATTTTTGTAAGCATTCCATCTACATAATATTTTTAATGTGCATATTCATTTCAAAAAAAATTAATTAATTAATTAATTAATTCAAGATAATGTAAAATATATCAAAAGATTTTATTCTTGGGATGTAGAATTTAGTGTAGATATAGATTCAACTTACACAATCAAAAAAAGATGCAAAAACGTGTTAACATTCGACCCACCTCTTTACCATATTTCAGACTGACCAGCAAGCTAATGACACGTCTAGAAAAAAAAAATTGTGAATTGCCTCATAATAAGAACAGATTGGAATCCAAACATTGGGTCCTACTCAAGCCCATCCACAGGCTTGCCACATGTGGATTGATTGGACAAACAGGTAGGGACAGAGTTTGGGAAGATCCCTATATTCTCCATTATATGATCATTGACAACATCAGTCCACATACAACACCACTTAGGTTCAAGGGCGAAGGCCATCTTACCTGATCTCACCTAACTGTGGAGCATTCTGTGCATAAACGGCATGAGAGGAGTAAGTGGGGGAGCTTACATACAAATTCTCACTACATAAGAAATTCAGGATCTTATACGATCTAGTTCCAATGTTGCAACCAAGAGCAGCCTGAGTTGTCTATTGCAGAATCGTGTTGCGGGTCTGTAGACGTTGTGGATAATTCCATGAACAAGGAATAGTTACACAAAAAGTGTAGTTAATAATTAAAAAAACGCAACCTGCGTGATGGAAGGCTGGAAAATTAACATTCCCAGTGCTATGTGAAGTGCCCAGGGTCAACTAACTTGTAGAGTTAGCAAAAAGAATCTTGCACACAACTTAGTTATCGTCGAGCAGGAAAAACCTGGGTCCACTACTACTTATCGTATTATCTAAGCTCCTGAATACATTCACTTACATTAGTGAGAAGAAAATTGGATAATTGTGGTAAACACTTAACGGGTGCAAAACATCACCACCAGATAATGAGCACATGGTGGAAATTGATGATATATCTTACTTCGGAGCGCGAACATCAACACAGGTAAGGTTACAAAATTTGTATATGTCGATCTCGAGTAATAAAGAAGCCGTCCTGTTGTCGATGATCTGTTCCGTTACTATCTCACATGACTTTGATCAAAGGTAGTTGGATAAGATTTTGATAGACTTCACTGTCAAAAGCGCTGAGACCGCACGAACCTTGCGATGTTCCTTCGTATCCGTCTCCAGTGCTGCAGTTCATAGACAATCCATCCCTTACTGTTATATCCACAAATCTGCTTCACTGAGTAGTCCCTAAGTTTGAGGATGAAGCTTTCGAGTCGGATGTTCAGATGCCGTCCAAATAGAAGATACTCGAACATCGGTCTGAAGTCAAGGTCGGTCCCCCAGAATCTAATCATCAAGGACACTCTTGGTATCAGTTAAGATTATAGAAAAAAAAGAGCTCTCAATGGTTCAGATACATCCATTGACGATGGAGCATTGATACTCTTCTGACCGCTTGAGTAGGCTACATTCTCGGTTGAAATGTACGATAGATTCCACAATCCATGGCTTCTTCTTCACACAGTGTAGGTGAATCCAAGAGATGCTAAAATGGAGACGGGAACGTGGCGGAGTTCAGGCTGATTGCCGCGCCCAACAATGTGAAGCATGCCCTCCGCGACATGAAACGTCCTTTGCTGGAACCGATATATTCCCAGAACCTCCTCGCGCTCGCTTGTGTTGACGAAGCACTTGTAATAGACTTGTCTTGTTCCTTCAGACCTTTGATGAAGAGGTTCTGCAAGTCGAGGTCGATTCTACTAGAGCCCACAATCTGAACACTGGTTCTGTATTTGAGCGAATCGATTTCGTCAATAGGAGAATGCATGCGGTTAGGAGGTAATTTTTTGTTATATGAGAGTAAGGTACCCGACACCGACGCAACATTGGCCACCACACGGTCTTGGTATGTGATCAGAACCGTGTCTTGAGCCTGCTCCTACCCCCAACTTCCTTTCTCAATATTCACACGATCGGCGTGCTACATTAGGGAGAATCCTCTATCGTTGCTCTCAATCTTTGCATTTATCTTGACATCCTTGGAATACCATGAACGAGGATACGAGAGTACTACGTTGTACCCATATGCGAAGTCCAAATCTCACAAAAATCTGAACTCGCTTCTTCTTGAGCAGCCTCTCCGCAATGTTGTGAAGGGGGACAATACAGGTGGTGATACCGAAAGACAATCGCTGTTCCTTCGGTGAGGAATGCTTCAGAGTTCCAACGCTTGATTCGTTACCGTCGTATAACTGAGCTGTCTGGTTGTAAAATCGGCACGCAAATTCATTCATTTTCGTTACAGACTTATGGATGCCATGAGTAGAAGTTGGCGGCAACTTATGGCACAGCTTCTCCAAGAATGCATACGCCTTGGTTGAATACAGCATGACATCTTCCAGAACCCTTTGATACTTTTTGAGGCTAGCGCATCCCAAGATAGTTTGGAGAGCCTTGAGCAAGCCTATCAGCGTCGATAGTAATTCCTGGCTATCTTCCTTGTGTGAGGAATTGACACATCACTGGTACACCTTGCATTTCTCAATCACTGCAACTACCATCTTCGCAGCTGTGTAGTAGATGGCCAAGGCGTAGTCCTCCGGTAAGACTGGCAGTTGGTGTTGAAATGCCGAAATGTCCTCGTCTTCATCTTCCGGATTCAGGATAGTTTCTTGCAACAGTTTAAAGCTGTTGCGTGCCCGTAGTACCCCAGCTCGCTTGTCCACTTCATATTGCGTAGGGCAAAGTTTGACACTACATGCTCACCAAATCAGTGGAAGAATACAATGACACCAGCTCTGAATGATTCTTACAACTCTCTTCCAAGTCCACTAGAATATGACTCGGAACGAAGTCACACTTCCAGTACTTCAAGATGCCCAAACTTTGTATGTTAAGTAATGGCTAATCCTGGTAAATCTCAAAACTTTCCACCTCAAGAAACATGTCATCTCAAGAAATATCACAAGTTCAGCCACAATGCAGCCCCTAAAATTACGCTTCAGTTGGATGATGGTGAAGGATCTCGATATGCAATTCCAATGGCAAAAGTAGACACCCCTCGCAACAAAGCAGTGGCCACTACGATGTGGATCACTTCATCGACAGACGCTGCCTGAGCAAGTATAAAAAATTCTACAGAGGTAGGAGTGATGTCTGCACCTGAAGAGCTCCATTTCGTCATGCCCAAACTTCACCTCGGTCGGCATTCCACGACCATTAGAGATCCTCGGATTGAAGGAACGCCGCCGTATCCTAAAGCAATGCATTGTCGAAACACCCCAAAAGCACCCACTCCTGAGAACGCAAGCCAAAGGAGCAGCCGCATCAAGACAACCCTGCACGAGACAGAACAAAGTATTCCGACTCCAATTTAAATGCGGATCTACATGCACTATATTAATGCTCAGGATTAGCATGTTCTGTGTCGCTAATTTTATCCTCCTTCCGATGGAGGATCTCCCTGGTGCTGTAAGTGAATAAACACTGATTGCATACATTTAAAACTGTTAGGATTTCTAAGAATTTAAACAAATTAAAGCTCTTAAAACTAAGAGTCTTAAGGACCACTAAAGAACTACAATGTATAATATCCAGATATATAAACACATCAGTCAACAAGATGATTTATAGATTAGCAGTATGTTGATTGTAAATATTATTATTTTTTCAAATCCAATACTTACAAATACAAAACAACAATGTTTACAAGTAATAAAACAATAAATAAAAAAGAATGTAAATCTAAATCAAATTACTTATAAATTTGTCTATCCAGGTTGAACAAGTTAAGCAGTGGTAGACATGCCACATGATACCAATGATTTTTTCAACAGAGGATCTGAAAGGCTATGAATTGAGTTGGTACCAAGCACTACAATGTGATGCCATTTCACACATCTCCCTCACAAATGCATCAAAACATGCGCCCACAGGCTCCACAGCAAACTCGTCGTCGACATGAGTCAGGAATATGCTCAATTTCCCACCGACCACTGACTTTTTTTTACCGTGGAAGCTGCGATCCTGATGAACCACGACCACGGATTGGAATCCCTCGGGCTCGACACGCGAAGCAGGATCGGACCCTGCGTGAGTACCGACGCACTTTGAGGTGCTGATGACCTCTTCATCTGTTCTGCCTCTCCTCCTTGCGTGCTTTTCGCTAAAGTGATTCGTTCAAGTTGACTAGTGCCTTGAGCTTGAGATTCCCCGAACTTTGTTCATCCTATTGCGCAACGAGATGCACTTTCCGAAGTGCTTGACCGTATTTACTTGCGGAGGTCCAATGCAGTAAATGATGGCTCTGCATGCATTCCATTGATAGTGAGCGGGAAAAGGAGGTTTGCTTTACCATGCGGGATTTGAGACAAATACCATGCTTGTCTATGCATGTGGTGTGCTGCGATCCAAATTGCCCTGCACTACATGGCTAAACCATGAGTTGTGTTTAAAATATCTCCACGTCGATTGAGTCCGTTGCGCTTGCCCTTCTCTGACACCCACTCGGAAGAGTCCAAATTCCACCCTTGCACCGATTGCATCCAGCACTAGTGGCGGCAGTGGGTACTCGAGAAGAAGAGTACGGGATGGGTGAAAAATGGAAGCGACAGGCAGAACTAGGAGCTGGTTCCACACATGCAGGCGGGGCGAGCGAGAGTGCGCGGAGGATGCTGCGGCGAGGCTGGCAGTTATACAGCGCTATGCACACGAACCACAAGCTGTGAGGGAGTTGGATTGGGAGACGCGCACTGATTTGGTTGGGAAATGCTGCTCTCTGTCCGGGCACTATGGCAGCCTAACCCGCTCATCGAGATAGCGATCCCAGATTGCGGAAGTATATGCGTACCTGACGTGCCTCGCTGCGTGGGGCGGAGTCCGGAATGACAATGGGTGAAACTTGGTGCATCGAGGGGGCCATTTGCCCCTTAGAACGTCAGACCTCGAGTGAACACTGCACCGCATGAGCCAACACATGCCCGTCAAAGTTTCTTTGTCCATCGAAATTAAGGTTTATCTGTCGTTCCTAAGCTTCAATTGAGTGATTATGGAGGGCACATGGTAGTTGGTGCTCTTAAGGTGCCAAGACGCCGAGTCTACTCCACCCCCATCTTTCCCGCCCGTCCCGACCAAAATCTGACAAGTTTCACTTGCGTTGTGCGAGTGTCTGCAATTGCAACCCTCGTTGTGGAAGCGTCAAAGAGTTTATAAACCTGGATAAACAGTCTACTTCCGTTAAATAAGTGTACAAAGATATACAAGATATTGGTTATCTTTTTTCTTTTTTCATTTTTTTAAAGTAATATATACATATATTAGGAGAGGATAGAGGTAGGTGATATAATTAAAAATATACACATATACAAATCAATTAATACTAGAATCTCACTTATGCCTTTACGTAACAGTTCCGACAGGATTTTACTTCCTTGGCAAAAAGAAGGAAGTTCTAACTCTTAACTTTGTGGGGTGGGGTCCTCTCCGAATTCGGACTGCTGGTGATCCTCTAGAACGCATTTGTATCTCATTTCCATACTCTTTACCTACTTTTACACCCACCAGTGATTCAATCTTGCCATCCAACAATTATTGTAGATCCAGATGGCTTCCCCCCATACAACATCCAGTCAACAATTTTGCTTTCAATATTTTGATTTCCTGTCCACTTGAAATTCTTCCACTACAATCTGTGAATCCCCAACCTCTGTGCATTCTGGATCATGGATTATGAGAATGCGCTGTCTCTCCGTGTTTTGATTTGGGTCGACCGCAATTCCCTCATTTGTTCCTCATAGCAATCACTACCGATCCAAATTACTCTGGTTTCGACAAATTGCTCCTCTTCCTCGATTGACTTGAGTATCAGTACGATCGTGCACTAAGTATCAACTGTGGAATTTAGGGTGTTTTTGCTACTAAGGCTGTTGGGGAAAGCACCATTCATTTCAATTCTCTCCATTGTGCCCTTCATTCTGGTCTTTAATGTTGCTTGCTAAGGCCTGTCACTCCTGCGTGCAGGCTTGCTTAAAAAGCTGCGCGTGCTGAGGTCGCGGATTGTTGTCATAACCCCTAGACGCAATCATGACTAACTGTGCTTCTAGCGATCATTTTTTTGGTAAGTTTTCAGTTGCTTTGAAATCATCTTGCACTTTCTTCCACTTCCTTTTCTCCCTGGTTCGCTTACTAGTTATTTTGACCCTAAGTTTCGTAACATATATCACGATCTCTGTGGTGAACTACCTCCGACAAATTAGTGTTATGCCTTTTTGCTGTTGTTATTGACGCTCGGCAGATAGTGGATCTATACCTTTATCTCTTAAAACGCCTCCTCGTTTTGGCAAACTCTTCGCAGTTCATAACCTCGCACTTTGCCTGGTTAGGTTAACTTATAGAAAGTAACTTGAGAGTGAAAGTTCAGTTGAAAGAGTAGTCTTGTTAAGCAACTGGACGGTCTGAAATGTCAGTGATCATCCAGATGCAATTCTGCCATGGCCATGCCTTCTGGAACAAAATGTGTGGTCGGAAGCAGAACGTGATGTTGCCCAAGGACAAGCATAGTCTCATCACGGGTTTGACCGAGGTGATATAGTTGCTGTTATCTTTGAGTTTCTTCAGTTTGTATTCCCCTAGGATTCTCCTGGTGCTTTCACGGTACTCTTCCAATTTCGTGAAGTTTTGCAGGGTTTTACGACGCTGAAGCGGCTTTTTACAGTAACGTTCAACCCCAGACGACCTTTCCCCTGATAAGCTGTTGAAATTGCTAACGATTCGAAATTTGTACCCCCGTCTCGGCTGCTGATAAGAGGTGCGAATTTTTCACAACTAGACATCGCTCTTCACAGTTGGAGCTTAACGATCCGTCTGACAAAAGCGACCCCACGATCTTTCGACCACCAGATTCATTTCAAGAATTAATCCGAGGACCACTAATTCGAAACAGACTCTTTGCCACACCTGACGATGATAAGGGGCCTCGGCTGCGTATATGCGAAGAGGTCCGAAAGAGAGTTTGCGACGAAGCTCAGCAACTGATGATAAGTGCAACGGTCCTTGACGCCCAACGCAACCATGGTAAAATGTCGCAATACGCTGCTAAACATGCATCCAGGACTCCCTTTATTAATGGACTTCACCACCAACTCTGTATACTTCAGTTAAGAACGATAACTCAGTGACACAATTCTTGCATTACTAACGGCATCCTCGAGTGAACTGCGTTTGCGTTCAGGACAGCGATTATATAATCGTTGAGGAGTCTAAGTGTTAAGAGTTGAAGGTTGCTAAGATTCGAGTTTCTAGAAAAAAATTCGTACTCCCGTTGTGCGTTTATGTCTAAGACGCTTGATGTTTGTTCCTGCACAATCAAATTCCAGCTCATGCAGGTCGACGCTTTCAGAAGCTTCAAGCAAGATTTGCAATAAAATTAAATGCCGTAGATAACTTCAAATCGCTCAGCATGCACATGATTCAAAGATCTCACACATTGAAATTCGCAGGGAATGAATGATAGGAAGGTAAAAATCGCATTTCTTCATGCTTAGCAATTCAAAACAGGACGAAAGCCTAGCGCATTCTATCTTTGCGTTAGGAATAGAGAAAGCTCTACTAGACTCTAAAATACCATTTTTCCGTCAGTACTGAGACTTAAGCATCAGAATCAGACTCAGGAGCGGTGGCAAGAGTCATCACTCCTTGCTTGTACAAAATATCTCTCACAGTGTCCGATGGTTGAGCACCCACTGACAGCCAGTACCTGTCCACAAGAGCGATAGCACACAAGCACTGATGTCAACTGACTGAAATATACTGCATTCGTATAAGATGTGCAGATTCCAATTCAGGGAAAAACAATGTAATCTCAATTATTTCATGTACGCTTAATGAACACATCAATTACAGATTATTTTGATAAGCCGGCTTACTTGACCCTCTCGACGTTTACTTGGATATCCTTCTGACCGTTTTTGTCTGCCAAACCAAAACCCCTGTCAGTGAAGACTCCATTCGACTTGCCACAAGTCATTGAAAAGTTTTAGAGATGTAAAGAAGATAGAAGTTATAAAGAGTAATCTGCAGAGAGAAAGTCATCGAAGAGAGTGTACAGATTGTGCATGAAACGCCTATGTAGATGTGGGTTCAGCAAATTTAGTGTCAAAACCAGATTTACTGATTTTGACGACCACACCCGATAGCAGAGGATATGCTTTCTGTTCTGAGGAGAATTCTCACCAGGCATGGGGTTGTAGTGGCCAACCATCTCCAGAAACCTTCCACCACGACGAGCGCGGCTCGGAGCGATAATAATACGGTAGTAGGGAAGTTTCTTGCGACCAAGACGGACCAACCTAATGCGCACTCCTCCCTTTCCTGCCAATCCCTCGGCGGCCTCTATTTTCAAGGGCTTCCGCATTACAGCTGTGGGCGCACCGCATTACAATTTAGTAATCGGAAATGAGACGCAAACCCACCGACATAAAAACAGGCCTAAAGCAATCTGGCGAGGAATTGAAACCCATACTCCCGTGTCAAGTAACACCAGCAATGAAGAATTGGACGTCAGGTTTATCCTAATCGCAACAATTCTGGGGATGAGAAGCAGGGAATGACTTACTCTGAGGAGACGGCATGGAGGGGCGAGCTGGGGATGAAGCAACCAAGCCATTGAATTCCTGGAAAGAGGAGCCACGAAGGGACAACGACGCCATGGACGCCATAGCAGCAGCTGCAGCCATTACGGAATGCTCTTCAACCAGGTGAATCCAACTTCGAGATTACAAGCTCGGCCGCTCCGCAAATCCCCTGCCCACGAAAGAACCCACAATACAAATCCAGCATCAGAAATTGGCTTCGATTTCGTTCCAGGGCCAAGCGAGCGCCTTATCCGAAACCCTGCCGGGGACGATGAGCCTCTGGGAACAGGTTTCCAATGTTCTACTCACTGGGAACAGGTTCCCGGTTCTCTTCATTGGGAGCATGTTCTCTGTTCTCTCCACAGGGAACGTGTTCCTTGTTTTCTTTTTTGAGAACATGTTCCATCTCACCTCATTCTTCTTCATGGGCTTGTTCCAATGCTTTACATGTAGAAGAGTACTATGATCTACCATTATTGTTCCTTATTCTGGGATTTGATTTCTCTTCGTCAAGTATGGGTTGTTGAATTATTCTTTTAGATTTTTTTTGTTTCTAAAATTAAATTTTGGGGTTTTTAAGAACTTTAATTCATGAGACTAATAGTAAGAATAATCAATATGTAAAAATAACAAAACAATAGAATTCAATCTCAGGCTTAGTGTCTACAATATGAAAAATTTATACACCATCTTAATTGAATTTTAACATAAAAATATGTCAAAAAATATTTAGGTAAGTAATTATTTTTGTTAAAATAATGAAAATTGCTATTTAAATGGTTGTAGATCAAAGCATCCTTTAATTTTCTGATGGGTTTAAAATATTTTTTGACATATTTTATTAATGTTTTGACATAGTTTAAACCCTAAACCTATACAATGGAATCAACATAAATATTTATAAAAAATATAGTACATATTTTCTAAAACAACCAATTCTTAAAGTTTAAAATAAAAATATCATTAAAAAATATTCAAAGTATACTACATAAGCAATATAAGTAACATCATGTATAAAAAAAATCTCTATATTTTTTTTCTAATTTTCAAATCTTACTCTATTTCATAGATATTAATATGATAATTTAATTTAAATTATTTTTTTATAGAAATATATAAAATTTATTAATCTAAAATTTTAAAAATATATTTTTTTATATATAATAAAATTTAACAAAATTTTAAGTTTAATAAATTTAAAATTAACTTTTTAAAAAGAAAAATTAATAAATTAGGTAAAAAAAAAAATTGAATCATGATTTTTTTAATATTAAAAATTATTTCTAATATTTATATTTTAAAATCAACACTTGGTTTAAATTACAAGATAGTTAGAATAACTACAAAATATACCTTATTACACATTAATTTATTAGTTTTATAAAATATGTAAATAATGATCTACTAAAATATTTTATACTTTTCATTAATTATAATCTATGTAGAGTTTTGTTATTATATTTCTTTTGCTACATATTGTATATTTGTTTTAGATTATATATATATATATATATAGAATTTTAAAAATCTAAATTTAATAAAATTTATAAAAAAGATATTACATAAATTTTATATTAAAAAATTCTTGATAACATATAATCTTCAATTTAAAAAAACTAGTTAAAATATTTATTTAAATATATTCTTTATATAAAAATGATTATTGATCTAATTGGCAATAATTGAAGTTCATGACAATTATATTAATTCTTAATAACATCAATAATTTTAGATTCATTATATAATTTAAAAAAATAAAAAAATAAAACTTGATATAATTAGATAGATAAATACATAATAATCTATCAATTCAAATATAATAAATAAAAATAAGATATATATATATATATATATATATATATATATATATATATATAAATATATATATATAAATATATATATAAAATTTAAATATATTTTAAATTATAATATATTTAATAATTTTTTATATATTTAATATTAAAATAATAGTTTATATATTAAACTTTAATAATATTTATATTACAAATAAATAAAATAAAAATATCTAACAAACAATAAAAATTGAATTGTTGTATAAATAAAGATTGTCACATACAACAAATTGAGTGCTACAATTAATATCAAATATCCAATAAAAAATCAAACAACAATGCATAATAACCACATCTTCAAAGACTCAAAGTTGCATCACTTTTTATAATCAAACATCTTTCATTCTACCAACAAAGAATCAAAAAGTGTAGATATGTAGACAAATATAAGGCTTTATTCCATGATTAAAGTATTACTTATAAGCAAATCTGTTACAATATAAGCTCTCTTAAAACACTCACAATATAATGTCCCATCTTTAATATCAAATTATAAAGTTTTATTTGCATATACAATCAAATCTTAAGTTAGATGAATTCTAATATTTGAATGAAACTCATCTAAAACTAACATGGATTTTTATAGGAGTTCAATTAATAATCTAATTTGATATGAGGTGATTGTTGGTGCTACTTCACTTGGCAATTGTTCTATAAACAATGATCATTACATATAATAGATTAAATGCCACAATGAATGTCAAATGTGAAATCAAAAACCAAAGAAAAATGTATAACAAGCATATCTTTAAGTGCCCCCTCTAGCATATAAGGAATCTCTTCAATTAGCTAAGAACAAGCATACACTTAATTATAGATGATGCTTGGATGATGCTACTGCAACAATTATACACATTCAAGTTGATGTTGTGGTACATAGATAGATCAACCAAGTCAATGAGGAAGTGACTATAAGATTGTAGGTGGAGTGCAATATAAGTCCTATATTTAATTACCTTCAATAATTTTTGGTGTCAAAATAAATGATTAATCTCATTAAAATCTTTAATTATAAATCCATAAATAATAATAACCAATTGAATGTTAATTAAATTATCAAAACATGTAGTAATTTTGAAGAAGTTTTTAGCTTTTATTAATAAATATAATATGATTGAAAAACTTTTTATAACCAAAATAAGTCCAATTCCTAAAGAAAATAGTTACAAGAAGAGTTGTCAAATATGTCATGTGCAAGCCATATTAATATTGGTCACATAGTAGCATAATAGCCACTCCTTTCTTTTCATCAAAAATAAAATATAAAAGTCCATCTAATACAACCGCCAGCTTAAAGTGAATAGATCCACCAATAGAAAAATAACATGGAGTACAATTCTTTGAATGCTTTCAATACTATTGTCCATCCTTATATTCCAATAACAAAATACCATTAGGCAACACATCCTTCACATAAAGAATTATATGCTTCACTTTGACATCAAGTATTGTAGATGCCTTATATTATAAATATATACAATCTTCTATAGAAAATCTTTGTAATTGAAGTCAATAAGCTCTACTATAAATATGGATATATTATAAAGTATCATAATGTTCAATAATAGATAAATTTTCTATATTAATAGGCATGATCCATTTGAAAATCTCTATTCAATCATATAGACATTGAACCTACATAGTTGGATTATCTAGGTCTTTAACTAGAATTAATTTTTTACAAAGTAAATTAAGTAAAATTAATTTTCATCTATATAATAATTAATAAGAATTATAAAAAATCAAAAACTCTTGTCTATTAAAGCCATAATCCATTATAATCTATAATAATATCAAATCTCAATCATAATAGTTATCTTGAATCAATCCATACTTTTGTAAACTATACTTGACAATTTAAATAATTCGTTCTACTAATCAATCCACCTTTGGATGATTCTTCAAGGTAGTACAATAATCTATAAGTGCTTTGATATACAAAATTTTAAAAGATCTAAGGAATTATTTTTCTTAATTAATCAATATTTTAGCTGATATTTGAAATTATGTCAAGATGTAGCTATAAAAGCCATAATTATCAATTCTAAATTTTTTTGTGATAGAGCCACATGTTCCATCTATTTGCTAAAATGCTCTACTATTACCAATACATATTTGGCTCCACTATAGATGACAATAAGTACCTTAACAAAATCCAAAGACCAACAATAACTCAAATCCATTCTAGATAGAGGTTATTATAGACACACCACTTAAGTAAAATAAGATTCCAAAATTTCAAAAAATTGAAATATAAGAAGTTCACTTTATATCTTTAGCAAAGAATTATAACAAGACACAAGGATAAAACCAAAAGATTCAAGTTGAGCCATAAGAATTATATAGTCAAGATTGAGGATCCCTTAAACCTCTACTCCTATATATACTAGGTACAAGGAAGCTCTTTGAAGAGTTTCTTTGATGCTTGGAAGTGAAGCAAGCCTAAGATCTTTCTATAATTATTTAAGATCTTCTGGAACCTTCTAAGACCTTCTAAAATCTTCTTGGAATCTATTATCAAAGATATAAGAATATATAATAAGAAATTTAAATTAGAATAAGATTTTAAGAAGAAACAAAAAAAAGAACTTGAATAAATCAGATGAGTATACAAACAACACCAAGAAATGTAAGCTAGAACTCCAAGAGATGTGTTGTCGAGATTGAAGAATTCTTCAACCTCGACTTCCATATATATCCTTATCCAGGATGCTTCTTAAGCGGCTTCTATCAAACTAAGAAGCTTCTTTAGTAGCTTCTATCAATTGAGAAGCTTTTCAAGCTTTTTCTACCAACTTAGAAGCTTCTCGAGCTCCTTCCACTAACTACAAAGCTTCTCGAGCTACTTTCACCAATTAAAAAGCTTATCAATCAATTTTTATTAATTCAAAAATCTTTAAAATATTCTAAAAAGTTCTATGAACATCTTAAGTATATATTCTTAACATCAACTCCTTCTTTAATGATGAATTCTAAGATGAGCTCATACCTTCAAAAATCTTTTTACATATGTAAAAAATCAAGAATATGCTATACTAATGAAGCTATATATTTTGTACTTTGTTCTTGGATAATAGATTCAACTAATCTTCAAAAAAGTTATCTATGGCCTTGAACTATGTTGAAAAAAAAGAACAAAGAAGTCCCAACACTTAGCATCAGGAAGGGTTTCACACAAAGAGAAGTGTGGAGTAATATAATTCTTACTTCCAACTTCCTTTACTTATAGGTTGCTACCCTAATAGTCAACTTCCATCCATTTTCTCTTATATTCATCCAATCTACTATTAAGACATCCTTTTATATTTCACCTACCATTAAGACATCTCTTAGTATATTCTATACACTCTTACCTATTCTCAAGGCTATTGTCCTTGTGACTTATCCATAGGATAGTCTTTTCACATCTCAAGAGTCAATCCTTTGACCATTAGCAACTTATTCTATTATTATCCTCAACACTTCCACTTTGCTATTGATCAAAGATTTTTAAATCTAATGCCTATATTAATATTTTGAAGCCTATCAACAATCATGTCTTCTATAGCATAATATGTCATGTCAATCACTCCCATTCTAATCTTCTTTCTGATGAAATAATATTGAATGGCCTTCAAAGCTTAACTTAATTAAATTCCTTCTATTATAATATGACTTGTTGGCATATATTCCATCTTTGTTGACAACCTTGCATTTATTGTAGTTTCTTAGAAGTCCATGAAATTGCTCCCACTCCAATAAGAACATATAAGCCATTAATTATCTTCTATTATTTGCATCTCAAAAAAGGTATTACTTATCTTTTTAAACAAATCTATATAAATGTCTTCTTCTAACTTTCCATTCAATGCTTGATTTGATAGAAGTTAAATCAATTTTCATGTTCTATTATCCAAAAGAGATTTCTACTCTTCTTCCATGGCTTATCCCATTTTATAGCATCTGTAGACTTCATTGCATCACATAATGTCAATGAATCAGAAACAAGTGCAACATTAGCATGTTCTTCACTTACTTGAAGAAAGATATGATTCTTCTACCATTCACCAAGTGGTTTTCTTTCTCTTAAAGGATATCTTCTTTCATTTGAAGATGAACATTCAGCTTTATCTATAATTTTCTTCTCTCTTATAACTAATCTTTTCTCATTCAAAGGTATATATTCTTCTTCATCATCATCATCATCATCATCATAATCCTTGATATTATCATTTTTTTCTATTTTATTTTTACCAACTGTTCAAGCTTTCATCTTTTCAATCTTATGTGGCTTTATATGTTTACTCATACATCCACTATCTTTATTTTCTTTATTGCTTGTTCTAACAATTGTAGAAGCTTTGATCTTATCCATCTCTTTAAGCTCTTTTCTTTGATATACATCTCCACTATCTTTATTGTCTTTAGTTTCTTCTTTCTTTACTGAATTTAAAGATGTGTCCACAAACACACCATTACTCCCACTTGGACACATCTCTAAGTGCTCACAAGCACTCTTATGTTCCAAAAATTCAACATCACAACTTTTGATGATCTTGTTGCTATCTAAGGACATTAGCCTATATGCCTTGGTACCTTCACAGTATCCTAAGAACACACACTTTGTTTTTTTTTCATCAAGCTTATATCTCATACAAATTGGTGTCTTTGCATATGCAATGCATCCAAAGGTTCTCAAATGTGAAATATAAGGTTGTCTCCTACTTCATGCTTCTTGAGGTGTCATTTATGCAAGAGCTAATTCAAATAAAACTACCTTCTTAAAAATGCTCTTGTTGGACACATATTCCTCATATATATTGCATTCACCACAACTTCTGCCCAAAATTCATAACCAAGATTTTGAGTATGAAGTATACTCTTTGCCATCTCTATAATGCTTCTATTTTTTCTTTCAACAACACCAATTTGTGCAGTAGTTGTTTGTCTAGCAATTCCTTCATTCTTCAAATAAATATCAAATTGCTTAGACATATACTCACCTCCATTGTCCATATGTAGTACCTTGATTTTCCATTCACTTTGTTTTTTAACAAGTACTTTAAACTCCTTGAACTTCCAAAAGCACTCACTTTTGGCTTTAAGAATGTAGATCCAAGCCTTTCTTGAAAAATCATCAACAAAAGTGAGAAAATACCTTGCTCCTCCAATACTTGTGGTCTTTATAGGTCCACATACATTAGAATGGACAATCTCCAATAATTTTGTAGCACGTATTGCTATACCACTTGGAAATAAAACCCCTTCTTGTTTACCTTGTATCCTTCACATTCAAGTTGTATTGCATTTTGGCTTGTTTTACCAAGATCCAAACCTCTTACCATAGACTTGAGTTCTATCATACTCTTCAGATTGAAATGGCCAAGGTGACAATGCTATGTATTCAACTTGGCTTCATTTGATGCAGCCACCTCCATTCCATTAACCTTCTTGCAATTGAGATAGTACAAGTGTTCCTCTTTAGAGCCCTTAGTAATCATGTTTCCACTCAATATTTTCATATAACATCTAATCATATTGAATTGAACCATAAAACCTCCCATCATAAGTTTACTCACTAAAAGTAGATTTTGCTTTATTTTAGACACATAAAGAACGTCTTTGATTCTTATCCTATTGGTTTGTCTATTCACAACCACCTCCACCATAATAGAGCCAATTCCAATGGCTTCAAATATGCTACTATCCCCCAAGACCTCATTTAATGTTGGAATAGCCTCATAAGTATCAAATAAACACTTATAAGATGTCATATGCTTAGAACAACTTGAATCCACAATCCATCTTGCCATGGCATCTATAAAGGTTCTATTTGTTGCCATCAATATAAAATCTTCTCTTCCAAAGTTATCTTGCAACATATTTGCATTCTTCCTGTGCATACTTTTGCCTTTGTAACAATTTCAAGCAAAATGTCCTACTTTGCCACAATTGAAGCAAGTTTTGATATTACCTTGTTGATTTGAATAGTTGCCCCTTCTTTGATATGAATAGAATATTGAGTCTTGACTTTGATGCTTCTTTTCTTTCTTTCTATGGTAGAAATTCATTCTTCTAATTTTCTCAATTGCTCTCAAGCCTTCACCCTCACTAAAAGCCATATCTAAAAAATAAATGTGTCAAAAAAGATCAAGAGAAGTAGTCCTAAAGCTCTCATAATCAACAATAAGGTGTTGCTGCCTTATAAATTCAAAATGACCTTTTTGTGAATAAACTAGTGCTTTCACTCTCAAACACTCTCAACTTCACTTTTAAGACTTTTCACAAGTCCAATAAAGTATATAAATGTCTCAAATCTGATTTGCCACTCTCATACCACTTTCATGCTCACAAATCACCTCTATGCACCATAAGAGGTGTTTAAAGCACCTTAAGCTACTTTAATACATGAAACTACAAAGTTATTCCACCAAAGACATAACTTCAACAACAAACACAATACTAGTGTTCTATAATATTACTTTAAGATGTAAATGATATCCCAAATCCAAAATATACTTAATAACAAGTAAGAGCAAAATTAGATCTAGATCTAGATCTGAATCTCAAAGTTGGAAGTTTCTAAACTTCAACATCACAACAATAATATGATCAACTCCACACAACAACAAAGACTTCAAAGCACTTCAAAACTCACATGTAAAGGTGAGTGGGCCCATAACCTGTTGAAAAAAAAGAATAAAGAAGTCCCAACACTTAGCATCAACAAGGATTTCACACAAAGAGAAGTGTGGAGTAATATAACTCTTACTTCCAACTTCTTTTACTTATAGGTTGCTGCCCTAATAGACAACTTCCATCCATTCTCTCTTATATTCATCCAACCTACCATTAAGACATCCTTTTATATTTTACCTACCATTAAGATATCTCTTAGCATATTCTATATACTCTTATCTATTCTCGAGGCTATCGTCCTTGTGACTTATCCATAGGATAGTCTTTTCACATCTCAAGAGTCAATTCTTTGACCATTAGCAACTTATTTTATTATTATCCTTAATAAACTAGCACCTCTATTATTGAAACATCCCATTCAAAGATTTGATCTTCATTGTGGCCTGTAAAACATCTTCTAAATAAGATCTTAGGCTTAGAAGGATTCACCTTTCCAAGCTCAAGTATTAGAATTAAGACCTATATGGTTGGATGTTGCTCATAATGGCTCTAATTGTGGTCGTACTTAGCACTAAAATGTATCGCCCTCACTTTGCTCAATTGAAGGTTGTAAAATTGCATTACTTTGTTTGAAGCTTGTATAATAAGTGAATCTTTTGAATCATATTCTACTAAATCTTTCAAGACTTGAAGATTGGATATGATAACTAACTTGCTTCTACTACTCTATTCTATCTTGGAATAAATGACTATATATTTATGAAGATTTTAGTTTAACTCTCTCCCTTTTATAAGTATTTATTAGATTCAATCTTTATTAAAAAATTATCATCAAACATGTTTAGATTTGTGGATATAGATTTGATAAAATTCTTGTGTCTTTTGATATACATTGATAAGCTTTTTGGCTAATTCCTATGTATACTCATTGATATCATAGCCATGCTAATAAACAAGATATTCCAATTTTTCCTACTTTTGTCATGAATCCAACACCTTCTTGACCTCGTATTCTTTATGATTTTTGATTTTGATACTAGATGGCGATTGTTGTATTCTTTTTGAAATACGTGACTTTCTATAAGATTCCAAAAGAGAGACATAAAAAATTAGATATACTTGTATAGAAGATAGTAGTTCCAAGTAATATGCTATTAAATTAATTTGCTTCTAAATGAAAAGTGGTTCTAGTTTGTGATAGTTCAACTTATTACATGGACAAATGGTCTTAATATTTCATCAAAGAAGCCATATCTTATCTCCAATATAAAAAATAGTCAATTGATTTTTAAATTTATCTACAAATATTGTGAAGGATGCAAGAAGATAAAACAAGAGATTTAAATTAGTACAAGGTTTTAAGAAGAAATCAATAAGAACTTAAATTAAACAGATGATTATACTAATAATATCAAGAAAGGTGAGCTAGAACTTCAAGAGATTTATTGTCAAGACTAAAGAACTCTTTAGCCTTGACCCCTATATATACTCATGTCTAGGACACTTCTTTAATAGATTCCATAAAACTAAGAAGCTTCTTGAGTAGCTTCTACCAATTGGGAAGCTTCTTTGAGCTCCTTCTACTAATTGAGAAGCTTTTTGAGCTCCTTCCACTAATTAGGAAACTTTTCAACCGACTTTTTATAATTAGGAAGCTTTTCAACTAACTTTCACTAACTCAAGAAGCTTCTAGACTGTTCTAGAAGGTTTTCTAAACCTCCAAAGTGTATGTTCCTAATATCACCCCATTTTCTAGCGACAAGTTCTAAGAAGAGCTCGATCTTATTACATACGTAAGAAATCAAGAATACGTTGTACTAGTGAAGCTATGTATTGTGTTTTCCTTTCTTTAGCAATAGATTCTATTGGTTCTTAAAGAAATCACCTATGATCTTGAGCTAGTAATTCCATTATTAGAATATTCTATCCAAATATCTGATTTTCATTGCAGCCTTCAAAACATCGTCCAAATAAGATCTCAGCATTAAAAAGATTCACCTTTTTAAGCTCAAGCAATATCACTAAAGCTCAAGCATTGGAATGAATACTTGTATGGTTGAATCTTATTCCCAATGGCTTCAATTAAGGTCATATTTGGCCCTAAAATGTATTGTCTTCACTTTGTTCAATTGAAGGCTATAAAAATTGCATTGATTTGTTCAAAGCTTGCATGGCAAATAAATCTTTTGAGTCTTATTTTCTCAATGCTTGAAGGTTGACATGATAATTAATTTGCTTCTATCACTCTATTCTATCTAAGAATAGACGACTATATATTGATGAAGGTTTTAGTTTAACTCTCTTCCTCTTTAAATATTCTTTGAATGAAATTTTCATTAAGAAGTTATCATCGAATACGTTTGGATTCGTGGAAATAGAATCAATGAAATTCCTATACTTTTTGAAATGCATTGGTCAGATTTTTGACCAGTACCTATATGTGCTCATTAATGTCATAGTCCCGCTAGTGAATAAGATATTCTAATTTATCCCACCTTTGCCGTTAATCAAATACCTTTTCAACCTTGTATTCATTATGGTCTTTAATTTCAATAGTAGGTGGCAATAATTATACTCTTCTTGGAATATGCAACTCTCTATAAGATTCTAAAAGAGAGATACTTTTATAACAAATGTACCTTCATAGTAGATGGTAATTTTAAATGATATGCTATTAAATTGATTTGCTTTTGGATAGAAAATGGTTCCAACCTTTGATAGTCCAATTTATTATATGGCTACTTGATCTTGATATTTTGTCAAAGAAGTCATATCTTATCTCTAATATAAAAAGCAGGCGGTTGATTCCTAAATTTATTTGCAGATGCCTTGTAAGCATCTTGAGTTGCTTATAATTGAAGCTTCAAGGTTGTTTGGTGTTGCGATAGTTGCTTTGCAAATCTTTCAGCCACTGGATTGTTGTTCTTTGACGTACTTGACAGATCAAGCTTTGAATGATATTTATAGTTGGAATAAAATGGTATTTGTTGAGTTGAGGCATGAATAATATTATTATACATAAAGTCTGCTAATGATAGATACGAGATCCAATTGTCTTATTGATAATTAATGTTGCATTATAAATATTGCTCCAAAACTTTGTTAACTTATTTTATTTGGCCATCAGTTTGAAGATGGAAAGCCAAAGAAAATTTAATGTCCACTTTCAATATTTTAAAAAGATATTTCCAAAACTTAGATATGAACTAGGATCCTTGATTGGATACAATATCATTTGATAGTGTCACGGACATACTTTAAGCCATTATTAGAATTTTTTGTAGTCTTTTAAAACCTTCTATAACTTTCTAGAATCTTCTAAAATCTTTTAGAACCTTCTAGAATCCTCCTCAACCTTCCAAGACCTCTTGTGGACTTTTAAGAGTCTTCCAAAATCTTCCTCAAACTTCTAGAATATTCTAAGATACTTTTAAGACCCTCTAGAATCTTCTTCAACCTTCTAAGACCTCCCGTAGACTTTTTAGAGTCTTCCAAAATCTTCCTCAAGCTTCTAGAATATTCTAAGATATTCTTAGAAGGTCCAATAAGACATAAGGCTTCATAGTATAAATAAGAGGCAAGATTGAGGAGCACCTCAAACTTGCCAACACAAGTCTTGGAGCAATCCAAAGTATCGCCTTGTTCTTGATATTAATCCAGTTTCTTATTCATGATCTAGTTCTTGTTCCTGTCCATCGAATTCTCTGTTTTTGAAGTTATTTTGGTTCTGATTTCTTCTCTTTGATTCTTGGCTTATTTGCTATCTTGCATCCTTGACAGTTTGGCATGATTTGATTTAAATAACCATATCATAGCTTAGATCTCTTGATAGAGAGTGGATTATCCCTCTTAAAGATACTATTGCATTCTAGAGGAGTGCGGACTATCCCCCTCTAGATTGATATGCTTACTTGTTGTAGTTGATTTTTCTTTGGAAAGAGTGGATTATCCCTTTCTTAAGTTATATCACTATATTTTAGAGGTTGCAGATTATCCTCTTCTAAATTAATTATCTAAAAATATTCTTTTTAGTATAAAAAATATTAATGGCTTATTGATTTTTTTCTTTTTAAGATAGAAATAGATCAGATTAATGGAGGTGCATCCTGACAAACAGAGAATAGAGTGGAAACACTTGTATATCTTCAAGCCCTGTTGAATATAATATGAGAAGAAATAGCATTCTTTTGCAACCCAAAAAAAAAATCGCAAATGAAACAAGTATCTGAAGAAACTAAGCAAGAGATTCATAACTTCCAATAAGAGATTATTTGATTAAGAGAAACAAGCGGTAGACAAGCTATGCACACAACTTTTTTAGAAGTTCCAAGGGTTGTCATAAAAGAGCCAACAGCTAATATGCCTGATAAGTTTGATGGAACAAGATCCAACTTTCAAGGATTTGTACAACAAGTGCAACTTTATCTATGACTATATCCTTTTCATTATCCAGATGGATTCACTCAAGTCGCTTTTGTCGACATCTTTTTATCAAGAAGTACTCAATCATGGTTTATACCATTATTGGAAAAGAATTCTTCGATCCTATACAATTTAGAAGCTTTTATGAAAAGATTTATTACTACATTTGGAGATAGTGATTGAAAAAAGGTGACAGAGAAGAAGATCCAAAATCTACGACAAGAGCAACGTTCAATTGTAATTTATGCTGCAGAATTTCAACAACTTATTTGTGACCTTGATTGGAATGATAAGGTTTTTATCACTCGATTTTGTTATGGCCTAAAGGATGATGTAAAAAAATTATTCATCTTGATGCTAAGAGTTGAAAGCTTAGAGGAACTCATAACACAGTAGGGACCTTGCGGTTGGACACTCCTAAATCTAAAGCACCCGAAAAAGGTCTCTTTTTACCTCCGGATCCAACATTTTGTTTTATACTTCCTGTATATATAAGAACCTTGAAACAAGAAATTTCTACTAAAGTCTTTTTAAATACTAGAGCCTCAGCATGCTTTATGAATAAGAATTTTACAACAAAGCAGAATCTACTACTTGTAAAGAAAACCCATCCTACACCCGTTGAAGTCATTGATGAACGAAACCTTGCATAAAAAGATGTTATTGAAGAAACCCAACTGTTAGAAGTGATATTAAAAGATCAAGTATCACAAATTGTTTTCAACATCATTAGATGTCCTACAAATCCTATTCTAATTAGACTTCCTTGGTTTGAGCTACATAATCCTAATATTGATTGGAGTACGTGGAAGATTTTCTTAAGATCCACACATCAAAAGAAGAAATGAGGAATTATTCCATTCCTAAAAGTTAAAGCATTTATGTAAGCAGCAAAAAAAAGAGATGCATTTGCATTGTATGCTATTCCAATGAAAGATCCAACGGTGTCATGTTGCAGCACGTTTATATAGTGAAAGGTATGAATAAGAACAATTTATATTCAATACTTGATTATCTTAGTTCAATAGGAACTTAAGATACTTAAGAAAAGGGTTATGGAAGCCTCTTAGATTATTTTCTTGTTTTAATAGCTAATAGATAAAAGTTAGTTGTTAAAGTTTTCTCCTAGGCTATACAAACTCTTTTACTGATTTTGAAAAGCCATAAGTTAATTAGAATAAGATAGAAAAGAAAAATAGTTATTATGGTTGATATTAGGATTAAGTTGAAAATAGGATTTAGCTTAAAAATCCTTAAATTTAGTTGAATTGATATCCAAGGAAAGACCAGATATGAGATAGGGTCGAAATCAGACCTCTAGGGACAAAAACGACCGCTGAAGGCAAGAGAGGGTGACATTTGAAGATCGGCGATTAGGGTTGCATAGCTTGCTTGAAAGGGGTTCCAAGGGCATTTAGCTTGTAACCATAGGGTTTTGGAAGACTTAGCAATCACTATTCAAAGTCAAGATTTGTATTGGTGATTTGGGTTTTTATATAAGACATTGATGGCTTGCATTGTTGAGTGATTCGTAAAATCTGTACAGCATCTACAGTTCAAAATTTGATGTTGTCTGGATTGTTGGGTGTGCTAAGTGTATACAAAGTTTTGTGTTAATCTAGCGATGCAAACAAGAGATATTTGAGTTTTGATACAAAGGGTTGTCAGAAGTTTGCAGTTTAGGGTTGGATAGGGTTTCTGTAATAACTAAAGATCCACTAATTGGATCAACAAAATATTTGGTAAGCTAATAGAAGACTTGTAGGTTGAGCTACACACTAAGTTTGTGCTGAAGTTAATAATGAAAGAAGGAGAAATCACCACTGGAATTTCTGCATCAATCTTCAAGTTGGCAGCCGAGCGTCATCAGTGTGCTTTTTGGGCGTTTTCTTGCAATTTGTAAGTTGGATTAGACTAAGTTTTTTTGAGCATGTAAAAAGCTTATACCAGCATGTGTGTGCAAAATTTCACACTAAGTGGAAAGTTTGATTAAAAATTATAGCTTGTTGAAGCTCACTAACTAGGATTAGGACTTATAAATAAAAATAAAAATTACTTAATTATAAAGGAAATAAGGTAATTGGGATATATGTAAGATTGATTTTACTAAGAAGAGTGTTTTTAAACACTTTTGAATTGAAGTTCGAGTTATATTCCTTATATATGGATGAAACATATTAGGATTTCTTGAGTATTTGCAAACAGTACTTTATCTTCTACAGCCAAGTACCCGGTGCATTGCCAACCAAGACAACACGTAATACGACAATGGAGCAACTGAAGCAGGAAATTCCTAGTCAATATTGCAACCTAGAAGACGTATTTGAAAAGAAAAAAGCAGATATATTATTCAAACATCGTCCTTATGATTGTCCAATCAAATTATAAGATGGAAATTAACCTCCATTTGGTCCAATTTACAATCTATCACAAACGGAGCTTACAGCCTTGCAAGAATATATTGATGAAAATCTAGCTAAGAATTTTATTCGACATTCAAAATCACCTGCTGCAGCTTCTATATTATTTGTAAAAAAAAAAGATGGTTTCTTAAGTATGTGTGGTGACTATCGAGGTTTAAACAAGGTAATTATAAAAAATCGCTATCTATTACTATTAATCTAAAGATAATTAGAACTATTAGGATAAGCAAAGATTTTTACAATGATTGATTTGAGAGGTGCCTATAACCTAGTTAGGATTAAAGAAGGAGATCAATGGAAGACAGCAGTCCGCACAAGGTATAGACATTTTGAATACAATGTTTTACCTTTTGGACTTACAAATGCACTTGCAATCTTCCAACATATGATGAATGATATCTTACAAGAATACTTAAATGACTTTGTAGTCACCTATTTGGATGATATCTTGATCTTTTCTAAAAATGAACAAGAGCATGAATATCATGTACACAAGGTATTAGAGAAACTACGAGAAAGCGGATTGTATGCCAAATTGGAGAAATGTTCTTTCCACCATTCATCAGTCAAATTTTTGGAATATATCGCTTCAAAAAATGAAATTTCTATAAATCCAAAGAAGATACAAATCGTTATGGAGTAGAAACAACTGTCATTAATTAGAGATGTACAATGATTTTTGGGATTTATAAATTTTCATTAAAGATCTTCATCAAAGATTATTCCAAGATTGTAGCTCCATAAAAGCGACTCACAGGCAAGGACAAATTTATTTGGTATGATAAGGCTGAAGAAGCATTCAAGAAGCTAAAAGAATCTTTCACTTTTGCTCCTATACTTGTCCAAACAGATCTAACAAAACCATTCATTTTAGAAATGGATGCCTCAGATTTTGTATTAGGATCTATATTCTCTCAAATTGGTGATGATTGTCAACTACATCCGAATGCATTCCATTGTCGGGGTAGAGAGAATTTGCCTCAAGAAAGTGCTGGGCTTCTGGCTGCCACTAATTACTCAAGCAAGATTTAAATATAATAAAAACCCCCAAGTTTATATAAAAGAGATCTTCATAGGGCTATTACATCCATAACATAAGCCTAATTTCCTCAAACCACTCAAAACATAACAAAATACTTTAAACCCTCATTCCCCCATAGAAAGGGAATTTTTTCCGAACTTCAATAATCCATAACTTTTAATCCAACCGTCCAAATCTACTCCAAATTTACATGGAGTATTGATGTATTTTTCAAAACTACCACTACAAATTTCAATCGTTGATTCATTATCGATCTTTAGATATTGCGAAAACCCTAGCAGTAGCTTTAAACCCTTGTTTACAAACACCCGTGTACTAAATTATTCATATCTCCCAATATAAAAGTCCAAATGCTATGAAACTTTGATGTATAGATTTTTAGCATAATAATACACCTTCTTAGAAATTTTGAGACAAAAATTCGTCCAAAAACTTAAAATATGGAAAACCCCATCACTATCAACAAAACGGTCTACTTACTGCCTTGGAATTTGATTTGCTGTCTTTGACTCCCAATAACTTCTTCTTCAAAACTCCAAAGGTAGTAATTCTTCTACATCAGGTATAGAACTTGAAATCCCCTCTCTAGCAACACCTCTCGATCTCCAAAAGCTTTCACACAACTCCTCCAATCCTCAAAAGAGTGACAATATGTCTCATATTGACACCTTATCTTCAAATGGCTATAACTTCTTTACCCTAACTCCAAATCCTCTAATTTTTGTACACAAATTGTACCCAAAATCCTAAACTTTACAATCCTAGTCTCTATTTTTCGAATGGCCTCCTTGAAGTCGCCGAAACCCTTGTTAAGGTGGCGGGTAGCCTCCTCAAAGCCCATTGGGCATGGTATTCGACCAATAGGGATGAAGTTTTCCATTCCTTGCCTTCATCCGACCATGCCTTCATTTCATCCCTTCCAATTAGCCTCCTACTAGCTTATATTTTCATCCTTGGGCTTCCACCTTCTCTCAAGGCTTCATACTAATCATTTAGATCTTATAATTTTTAAATACCATAATCAAAACAAGTAAAATAAAATAAAGTTTCTTCTATCAATCCCTTTAATTTATTTTACTAAGCATTCTAACATATATCTAAATTTATAAACATATTATGATTTTTGAGTGGATTTTACATACTGTAAGTAATTTCAATACGACACCGCTCTCAAAAAATTTCAGTTGTAGAGATTAATTATAAGATCCATGATAAAGAATTATTGGCAATTGTTGATGCTTTTGAAGAATGGCGCCATTTGTTAAAAAGGGCTCAACACAAAATCATGGTATATACCGAATACAAAAATTTGGAATATTTTATGAGTGCTCAAGTTTTAAATCCTCAATAAGCACATTGGAACATGTCATTATCTCGATTTGATTTTGTAATTACATATCATCTGAAAAAACTTCAAGGAAAATTAGATGCCCTTTTTCAACAATCATATCTTGCACCAAGAATAGGAGACATTGTATTAGATTAACAAAAATCAATCATGTTGAAGCCGTCTAATTTGCAGTTAAAGACATTGATGATATCTACCTATACAGATACAACTCTCAAGACAGAAATCCAAAAAACAATGAAGACAGATCGATTCATAAGAAACATCTAGCAACGTTGTCGGGGTAGAGAGAATCTGCCTCAAGAAAGCGCTGGGCTTCTGGCTGCCACTAATTACTCAAGCAAGATTCAAGTATAATAAAAACCCCCAATTTTATATAAAAGAGATCTCCATAGGGCTATTACACCCAATACACAAGCCTAATTTCCTCAAACCACTCAAAACATAACAAAATACTCTAAACCCTCATTCTCCAGTAGGAAGGAAATTTTTCCCGAATTTCAATAACCCATAACTTTTAATCCAACCGTCCAAAACTACTCCAAATTTACATGAAGTACTGATATATTCTTCACAACTACCACCACAAATTTCAACTGTTGATTCATTATCGATCTTTAGATATCGCCAAAACCCTAGCAGTAGCTTTAAACCCTTGTTTACAAACACCTATGTACTAAATTCTTCATATCTCACAATCTAAAAGTCCAAATGCTATGAAACTTTGATGTATAGCTTCTTAGCATAATAATACACCTTCTTGGAAATTTTTAGACAAAAAATTCGTCCAAAAACTTAAGATATGGCAAACCCCATCACCATCAACAAAATGGTCTACTTACTGCCTTGGAATTGGATGCACTGTCTTCAACTCTTCATATCTCCTTCGTTTAAACTCAAAACTTAAGAATTCCTTCATAATAGACGTAGATCTTGAAATCACCTTTCTAACCGCACCGTCCGATCTCCAAAAGCCTCCGTACAACTCCGCAAAATCCCAAAAGAGTGACAGTATGTATGAAATCCACTCTTAATCTTTGAACAAGTATAACTTCTTCACCCTAACTCCAAATCGCCTAAAATTTCCTCTCAAACTATACTTAAAACCCTAAACTTTACAACCCTACCTCTGAAATTGCAAATCCCCCTTTTGAAGTCGCCGAAAACCCCTTTTAAGGTCGCAGGCAGCCTCCTCAAAGCCCATTGGGCATGGTATTCGACCAATAGGGATGAAGTTCCCTATTCCTTGCCTTCATCCGACCATGCCTTCATTTCATCCCTCCCAATTAGCCTCCTACTAGCTTATATTTTCATCCTTAGGTTCCCACCTTCTCTCAAGGCTTCATATTAATTATTTAGATCTTATATTTTTTAAATACCATAATCAAAACAAGTAAAAATAAAATAAAGTTTCTTCTATCAATCCCTTTAATTTATTTTACTAACCATTCTAACACATATCTAAATCTATAAACATATTAGGCATTTTGAGTGGATTTTACATACTGTAAGCAATTACAATACGACAATGTTTAAAAAATGCATAATGAAAGAATATAAAAATTTCAAATTCAAAGATGGATTGTTATACTTCAATAATCTCCTATATGTTCCTCCAGGACCTACAAGACTTCAATTTCTTCAAGCTTGACATGATCTTCCAGCAGTTGGACACTTTGGCTTTAAGAAGACCTAAGAATTGGTATCAAGAGACTATTGATGGCCTCAAATGTAGAAATTGGTGAAAGAATTCATCCAATCATGCAAAATTTGTGCGCAAACAAAGATTCTAAGACACCAATCATATGGACTTCCGTAATCCCTTCCAATTCCTAAGGGCCCATGGCAATTGTTATTTATGGACTTCATTATAGACCTCCCAATTTTGAATGGAAAAGATTCAATTTTTGTGGTAGTAGACCATCTTACTAAGATGGCATACTTTATCCCATGCAATAAGACTATTTTCAAGGAGGAAATAGCCAAGTTTTTTATTGATAATATTTATTGAATATATGGCCTTTCAATTGCCATTATTTCAGATCGAGGACCGCAATTTGTATCAAACTTTTGGAGAGGATTATTTCGGCTTTTAAAGGTCAAGATCAACCTTTCATCCGCTTGTCATCTTCACACTGATGGTCAAAGAGAACGATTGAATCAAATCTTGGAACAATATCTTCGTTGTAATATAAATTATTAACAAAATGATTGGAAGGACTTTCTACGATTTGTTGAGGTTGTATATAATAACTCTAAATATTCTTCAACAAAGCAAATTCCATTCTTTTTAAACTATGGATACCACCTTAGAGCAGATCCATTCTAAATTGAAGATGTGAAATGCCCTACTGCAGAAAGTCAAGCTACCTATTTAAAAACCATCCACGAAAAATTAGAATTCTAATTACAAATAGCCCAAGATCGTTATATAAACTATGTAGACATTCATCACAAGAACCAACCAAATTTCAAAGTAGGAGATCATGTCTGATTACTTCGACGAAATATACAAACAAATCGACTATCACAAAAATTAGACTATCAAAGATTTGGACCTTTTATAATTCTACACCAAGTAAATCCAGTAAGTTTTTATCTCGAACTACCAAGTAGCATGCACATTCATCCAGTCTTTCATGTCTCGCTTTTAGAAACCTATTATAAATCAAATATTGCTGGAAGAACTATTCCACCACCAGCTCTAGTTGAGATCAATCAAGAGATTGAATACGCGATGGATGAAATATTGGATTCACATATAAGACATGGGCAATTAGAATATTTCATGTATTGAAAGGGCTATGGTATTAGCAAAAGAATATGGAAACCCTCAGATAACCTTAAAAATGCACGTATGAAGGTTTGTCAATTCCATCAACAATATTCTAAAAAATCTAGATTCAATGGTCATTGAAGATTTCGTAGATAGTAACATCTCTTGGCTTCTAAATGATGCTCCCTATCAATAATAAAAGACCAATATAAAAAGGGAAGAGCTATGCCAAGACTTGCACTTATATTTTCTTAGAATAGAATAGATCTTGCTAGAAGCTTATTAATTATCATATCAAATCTTTGCATTTCAAGGAAATTGTAGGAATAAGAATTAGAAGACTTTTCTGCCATACAAGCAATTGGAGAATTATTGCAACTTTCACAATGTGCTAAGTTTGAAGAACATCGATAAGATGAAGAAAGAGTATCCCAACATCAAGTAAGGCCATGCTTAGAGTCTTTGGAGATATGGCCTCATCACAAAAATCTTGATTCAAATGCCCGAGCTTTGATAATACTCCTCGAAGTTGGAAGGGTGACTCTAGGTGGACCAAAAATTATTTTTGGAAGATGATTTGAGTCGCAACGAAGACCTAATTGTTGGATGGAATGTTGGTCTAACAAAGGTTATATCTGGAGGTCATCGACGCTATCTCAAGGGACCTATTGAACCGATAACCAATGAACAAAAGACGGAATATGTTACTTCTCTACTTCGACAAATTTTAGAATTTTTATGCATGTGATTTGATCATTAAATTGCTTTGGCCCCTCGTGAAACTCATCGCTAGAAGGGAAGGTGATGTCACAAACATACTTTAAGCCCTTACTAGAACTTTTTGTAGTCTTTTAGAACCTTCTATAGCTTTCTAGAATCTTCTAAAATCTTCTAGAACCTTCTAAAATCCTCCTCAACCTTCCAAGACTTCTTGTGGACTTTTTAGAATCTTCTAGAATCTTCTTATAACTTTTAGAATATTCTCAAATATTTTTAGGATCCTCTAGAATCTTTTTCTACCTTCTAAGACGTCCCGTAGATTTTTTAGAGTCTTCCAAAATCTTCTTCAAGCCTCTAGAATATTCTAAGATATTCTTAGAAGGTCCAATAGGACATAAGGCTTCATAGTATAAATAAGAGGTAAGGCTGAGGAGCATCTCAATCTTGCCAACACAAATCTTGGAGTAATCCAAAGTGTTGCCTTGTTCTTGATATTAATCCAGTTTCTTATTCATGATCTAGTTCTTGTTCTTGTCTATCTAATTTTTTATTTTTAAAGTTAATCTGGTTTTGATTTCTTCTCTTTGATTCTTGATTAACTTGCTATCTTGCATCCTTGACAAATAGGCCATGATATCAATATATATTGTCAAAAAAAAGCCTTGCCATTTCTTCACTAGATACAATCTTTTTGCAAAGAATGAAATGAGCCATCTTTGTAAATTAATCAATCACTACAAAAATGTTGTCTAATGAATTAGATGGTAGTAGATCTATGATGAAATCCTTCAAGATAGAAGACCATGATTGTCTTAGAATATGCAAGGATTGTAAGAGTTCATAAGAGCGATTTTGAGGATCTTTGGACCTTAAACAGTTGTCGCAAGAAAGTACAAAGTCCTTCACTACCTTCTATATTTGAAGCCACTAAATATCTTGAGAAATAAGTTCTAAGGTCTTGTTAAATCCAAAGTGATCTGTAGCTAGAAAGTCATGGTGAGATTGGAGGATGCACAATCATATTGGTCCTTTTGGGATATACAATCGTTCTTTAAAATATAGAAGATCTTCCTCAAATTTAAACTTATCAATATTTTTTTTCAAGCGATATTTAATATCAAGGGCATAAGCATCATTAGTTAATACAACACACAACTCATTAAGAAAACTAAAATCAATAAGCACCAATATAATAATGGCACAATGACAAAATTGCTTTGGTTTCAATAAAATTATATATTGTTAATTAAATACTACCTCTCCTATCCTTGGTATAAGATATGATCTCTTCAATAAAGTATTTGACAATCCTTGTTACTTTCTAGGGTGATAAGTAATAACAAAATTAAATGAAGATAGTGACATATTTCATCGAGCTTAGTGGCGATTAAAAATTTGAGCTGATATAAAATATTCCAAGTTCTTGTGATTTGTATATATAGTCATAAGATGCATTATTCTTTCAAGAAAATGATGCCATTCTTGAAAAAAATCCACAATAGTGAAAAACTCCTCATTGTAGATTTCATAATTAATTTTGGCAGTAGAAATTTTTTGAGAATAAAATGAAGTAAGATGGGATTTATTATTTATACCCATTTGTGAAAGTACGACCTTTAGTACAAAATCTGAAGCATTAGTTTCTATATAAAGTTTGGATACAATAATATTTAGGCTGTAGTAAATATTGTCTTGAGGTCTTAAAATGCTTTTTCTATTTGAGGTCCTCATTCTAACTTATCTTTATATATTAATCAAATAAGAGAGATGGCAACTTGAGAATAATTTTTAATGAAGATCTATTAGAAATTAGCAAATCCAAGAAAATATTATATGTCTCTTACAGTCTTTAGAATGGACCATTGTATAATTGCATCTGCCTTCTTAGGATCTATTGTCAAATCTTCAATAGATACAATGTATCCCAAAAATTCCATCTTAAGTTTGTGAAATAATTTTTTTTAAAATTTGGAATACAAACCTATATCTTATAATTTTTATAATACTAACTTGACATGTTTTTTGTGTTTCTTCTGATTTTTTGAGTAGATCAAGATTTCATCAAGATAGATCATCTTAAACTTGTTCAAGTATTCTCAAAAGATGTCATTTATTAAATGCTGAAAGATAGCGGGTATATTTGTGAGTCCAAAATGCATGACATTATATTCAAAATATCCATATCTTGTTTAAAATATAGTCTTCTATTCATCTCCCTCCTTGATTTGTACCAAGTTGTATGCTCTACAAAGATCTATCTTAATATAGATCTTGATTTGGCCGAGTTGTTCCAAAAATCTTGAGATTAATGGTAGTGGATAACGATTTTTCACCATTATCTTATTCAATCCCTGATAATCAATATGTATATGCAAGGAACCATCCTTCTTCTTTATAAAAAGTATAGGTGCCGTTGTTGTATGACGAGGTCTTCTATCTAGGAATATACTAGGTAGTTGGCTATGGAGAGTTCATTTGAAACTTGATGGCAATAATCCAACAGGTGATTTGTCCTTAATAAAAAAGACAAATAATACAAAAATCTTATAAAAAAGAATTTATATATATAAACCCTCTTATATTCAAGTAAGTTTATACAAAAAGGATTCAAATTTCCACAAAAATCCTTCAAAATTTTATTCACCCACAAAAAATTATTTCTTCTTAATGTTTAGTATCCAATAACTCTTGATCCAAGAGTTCAAGATCTATAAAATTTAATTCAAAGTATAGACAATCTTTTTAAGTTTCACCACAAGAAGGAATCAATTATAAATTTTCTTTTGATCGTCGGATATCTCAAAACCCCTAGCAGGTGCTTAAAATCCTAGCTCAGAGACACCTGAGCACTATTTTCCTTATATCTCACAAATCCAAAACCTTAATGCTATAAATTTTTTGTATATAGTCTTGTGACATAAATATATACACTTCTGAAAATTTTAAGCCAAAAATATTTCAAATTGCCTAAGATATAGCTCAAAATGTAACCACTATGTAAGCGGGTCACTTACTACCCTTAAGTTTGTAAGCACTGACTTCAACTCCTAATATTTCCTTCATCCTAGCTTGAATTTCATCAAGCTGCATATGAAAAATATAGTTGTGAAAGTGCTCTCTCTAACCCCAATCGCTGATCCTTGATTGCTTTCTATATGCACGAGTTATATCCAAAAGAGTGATAGTAGATCCAAAATCAACACCTTAACTTTGGGCACTTATAACTTCTTCATAAAAAGTGCAAATCACACAAAATTTGCACCTAAACCAGATCCAAAAACCTAAACCTTATGATCCTAGCCTCTAATGTTCGACTCTCTTCGAAAACAAAATCCTAACTCCTAATAAACTTTAGGGCAGCCTCCTTGAAGTCCATTGGACATGATTTTTGGCCAATTAGAATAGAGATTTCTATCATCCACCTCTTTTCATCCACATAGATGGCCAAACTACCCTTTTTATACTAAAAACCCTTTTCTAATCCTTCTTCTTATAAGATTTACATACTTTGTGCTTTAAATACCAAATAAAAGAAATAAACTAAGATTTTAAGAATCACCAATGTCTAACAAAGGTGACTTAAGATATACAAAAGTTACTATCAATATAAAATCAATCTCAAAAGTCACTACTAAAAAAAAAATAACGTCGTACAAACCTTAATAGTAATCCTTTTAATAGATCATTTTTAAACTAGCAACCTAATCACATCCTATAACTAATAAAAATCCACTGATATGGCTTTCATTTAGCTATGTAGTAAATTATATATTAAATATACATATATAATTTTTTCACATAGTAGCCGAAGCACAAGACGACATTGCTAATAGAGATTTTGATTCCTTGATGAAGTTCTTTGTAAGTTTTTTATTAATATAATCCTTCAATATTGAAAGCTCATTTTGAAAAAGATTATAAATTGGGCCAAAAGGTGGTTGCATTCTTTCTTAAAGATCTATAGCACAATCATATGGTTGATGCTTTCGCAATATATTAATAATTTTTTTAAAAAAACATCTTGAAATTTGCTATACTGTTCTTGAATACTTATCGATGAATTCATATCTTCTTTAATTGGAGTCATATAAATAACAAACAGTATATCTTTTTTGGCCAATTTTACAAAAGTCCTTGCTCCAACAAATAAAGGTTTACCAATTTGTAGCTTTTTATAAATTTTTTTTGCAAGGATCTCTATCAAAAATATTATTCTTTGCGACCTCTAATCTAAAGATGGATTATACTTTTTCAATCAAGACAATTCAAGAATAACATGATTTGAAGGAGTTTTAATAATGTTAAACACAATCTTGCTTCTATGATCTTTGAACAACAATTTTATAGGCGTGGTTTTATGGATAATACTACTAGAGGATAAAGATCATCCATCTATTATCTCTATGTGAATAGGTTTGGATTTTTGTATTAGAAGAGTTTTATGAAGCTTAGTGAATGCGTCATCTACAAAACAAGTAAACGCCCCTAAATCCAATAAGGTGATCATCTAAAGCTTTTGAGGGCCAAAATATAAAAGAATTATAAAATAACAAGGAGATTGAGCAAAAAGAGAGGAACCAAAATAATTTTGTAATATTGGATTGTCCAGCCACACAATGCCTATTATGGCTGAATATTGTCAATTTCCTGAATAATTACACTCTTGGTTTTAGTAATATGTTGATTTTATTTTTTTGGGCTATTGCCAATCTTGTGGCCTTCTTTGCCACAATACAAGTATAGACCTTCTTCCATCTGATGCTTCTTTTCTTGTGGATTAAGAGATTTAAATTATACTACATCAAGTTGCATATCTTCTATTTCTTAGGATAAATTCAAAATGCTTGTTGATATAACAGGGATATGTCGGATTGTATGTTGTCTTATTGAAGCCCATGAATATTAATCTTGTTGATATTGAAATAATTAGTTATCATATTTTATAGCTTGACTAATGGCCTCATTGAGTAATTATAGATCCAAAAGCAACAATAATAAATCTTTCACATCATCTCTTAAACCATAATAAAATTGGTTCATTAGAGCTTCTTTGTTCCAATTGATGTCGTACACTAATTATCTAAAATTGAATATATAGACTATTATAGAATGTGCCCTTTGAAAGAATATTAAAATCTTAGCTACTGCCTAATAAGCCTTATCATATTCTCAAAATGCTTCCGCAAATGCTTCTATGAAAACTTCAAAGTTATTCAAAATTGATGATCTTTTTTCAAACAAGAAAGCAAACTATAATAATACTTGCCCCATAAGCAAAGTGCCAACCAATCCAACCTGTGATTCTTCTATTGGATAAGTATCAGATTGTAAGTCCATTATTAATTGAATTTAGTTGATAAATTTTTGGAACTTTGAACATGTACCATCATATTTTTTTGAAAGACCAACTTGATGCTCTTTATGTTGTTGAATATATAGATTTTCTTAGCATAGCATAGGTAGTAGTAGATCTTCAAGTGCAAAAGTTGGAGGTAGATACAGTCTAGATTGTGGCACTCCAGATGTTGCATAGTTACGAAGTTTTCAACAACTCCTTCAATTTCTATAGTCCTAATAGATAAAATAGTAAGAGCACTTATAATGGCATTTAACTTAGACTCAAAAGATTTGGTCATACTAATGTCTTAACCTCCAACCATTCTAAGAGAAAGAAGAAATGAGTAAGAAAATAATATTAGTTTAGAGGAGGATAATCTACAATCTCTAAAATGCTTTATGACCTTCAAAGAGAGGGGTGATCCAATTTCTTGTAAGAGAGACAAATCTCTAATATTCTGATTAAAAAAATATCAATTTAGAAGAAGATAATTTGTAACCTCTAAAGTGTTAGTATATCTTTGAATAAAGAAATAATCTACTCTCTAATAAGAAGGATCTAACTTTGATATTGAAAATGACATTAATCTCGACAAACTATCAAGGATATAAGAATACAGAGCAAGAGACTTGAACTTGGACAAGATTTCAAGAAGAAACCAACAAGAATTTGAATTAAACAGATGAATATACAAACAACACCAAGAAAGGTGAGTTAGAACTCAAAGAGATATGTTGTCGAGATTGAAGAATTCTTTAGCCTTGATTCCTATATATACTCTTATCTAAGACACTCTTTTAGCGGCTTCCATCAAACTAAGAAGCTTCTCAAGTAGCTTCTATCAATTGAGAAGCTTCTTGAGCTCCTTTCACTATTCTTAAACTTCTTTCACTATTCTTAAGCTCCTTTCACTATTCTTCAACTCCTTCTATTAATTGGAAAGTTTCTTGAGTTCCTTCCACTAATTGGAAAATTTCTTGAATTCCTTCTACTATCTAGGAAACTTCTCAACCAACTTTCATCAATTAGGAAGCTTTTCAACCAAATTTCATTCACTCAAAAAGTTTCTAGAGTACTCTAGAAGATTCTATGAACCTCTAAAGTGTATGTTTCTAATAGATGCTTTGTAAGCATCTTCAACTGTTTGCAATTGAAGCTTCAAGGTTATTTGATATTGCAATAGATGCTTTTTAAATCCTTCATGTATTAGATTGTTGTTTTTTAAAATATTCCATAAATGAAGCTTTAAGTGATATCTATAGCTAGAGTAAAATGATATTTGCTGAATTGAGGCATAAAGAATATTATTATATATTAATTATATTAATAATAGATATGAGATCCAATTGTCTTATTGATAGTTGATGCTGCATTGTAAATATTATTCTAAAATTTGATTAACTTGTTTTATTTGGCTATCAGTTTGAGGATAAAAAATCAAAAAAAATTTAATATCTACTTTCAATATTTCAAAAAGACATCTCCAAAACTTAGATATGAATTAGAATCCTTAATCAAATATAATATCATTTGGTAGGCCATGATATTGAAATATATTGTTAAAAAAGAGCCTTGCCATTTCTTCACTAGACATAGTATTCTTATAAGAAATGAAATGAACCATCTTTGTGAATTAATCAACTACCACAAGGATGCTATCCAATGAATTAGAAGGTAATAGATTTTTGATAAAATCCATCAAGATAGAAGACCATGACTATTTCTGAACAAGTAAGGGTTGTAAGAGTCTATAAAAATAATATTGAGGATTCTTGGACCTTGAATAGATGTCACAAAAGAATACAAAGTCCTTCACAATCTTTTATATTTGAAGCCATCAAAAATCTTGAGAAATAAATTTCAAGGTCATATTAAATTCAAAGTAACATACAGCTAGGAAGTCATAGCGAGATTGAAGAATGCATAGTCATGTAGGTTCTTTTGAGATACACAAATGTTCCTCAAAGTATAGAAGGTCTTTCTGAAGCTTAAACTTATCAACATTTTTATTAAAGCAACGCTTGATATCAAGGGCCAAAATATCATTAATAGTTGCAACATACACCTCATTAAAAAAATTAAAATCAATAGATGGTAATATAATAGTGGCATAAAGGCAAAATTGCTTTGACTTCAACGAAGTTGCATATTATTGATCAAATGCTATCTCTCTTGTTGTTGGTATAAGATATGATTTTTTTGATAAAACATCAAATAATTCTTATTGCTTTTCAAGTCAATAAGTGATGACAAAGTTAAATTGAGATAATGACATATTCCATCAAGCTTGGCAGCAATTTAGAATCCAAGTTGATATAAAATATTCTAAATTCTTGTGATTTGTGTATATAGTCACATAATACATTGCTCCTTCAAAAAAATGATGTCATTCTTAAAAAGAATCTACAATAGCAAAAAGCTTTTTATTGTGGATTTTATAATTAATTTTTATAGCAAATTTTTTTTGAAAATAAAATATAACAAGATGGAATTTATTGTCTATATTCATTTGTAAAAGTACGGCTCCTAGTGTAAAATCCAAAATATCAATTTCCATGTAAAATGCTTTTATAAAGTCTAAATGCACCAAGATTGGGGCTGTATTAAATGCTGTTTTGAGATCTTGGAATACCTTCTCTACGTAAGGCTCCCATTCTAACTTGTCTTTGCATATCAATGGAATAAGAGAGGCAAAAATTTTAGAGTAATTTTTTATGAAGATCTAATAGAAGTTAGTAAATCCAAGAAAACATTATACATCTCTCATAGTTTTTGAAATGGCCCATTGCATAACCGCCTTCACTTTCTTGAAATCCATCATCAAATCTTCAAGATACAATGTATTCTAAAAATTCCATCTTTGATTGATGAAATACACATTTTTCTAGCTTGGCATATAAATCTATATTTTATAATTTTTGTAATACCAACTTAATATGCCTCTTGTATTCCTCTAGATTTTTTGAATAGATCAAGATATCATCAAGATAGATCACTACAAACTTGTTTAGGTGCTCTCAAAAGATATCATTCATTAAATGTTGAAAGATAGCGAGTGCATATGTTATTCCAAAGGGCATGATATTATATTTGAAATGTCCATACCTTGTCTAAAATGTGGTCTTCCATTTGTCTCTTTCTTTAATCTATACCAAATTGTATGCTCTATAAAGATCTATCTTAATATAGATCTTCGCTTAACCAAGTTATTTTAAAAGTCTTAAAATTAATAGTAGCAGATAATAATTCTTTATCATTAACTTATTCAATCTCCGATAATCAACATACATACATAACAAACCATCTTTCTCCTTTACAAAGAATATAGGTACACTTACTAGTGACTTTAAATGCTTAATAAAGTTTTTTGCAAGGTTTTCATTAATATAATCTTTCAACACCAAAAGCTTGTTTTGAGAAAGATTATAAATTGGGCCAAAAGGTGATTGTATTCCTTCCTAAAGATCTATAGCATAATCAGATGGTCGGTGCTTTAGTAATATATTAGCATTTTTTATTTGAAAAATATTTTAAAATTTTCTATATTGCTATGCAATACTTGTCAATGAACTCATATCTTTTTTAATTAGAGTCACATAAATAATAAATGGTATATATTATTTAACTGATCTTATAAAAGCCCTTGCTCTAACAAATAAAAGCTTATCAACTTGTGATTTTTTACAAATTTTTCTTGTAGAGATTTCTATAAAAAAATATTATTCTTTATAATGTCCAATTTATAGATAAATTATGCTTTTTTAATTAAGAAAATTTAAAAATAATAGGATTTGAAAGAGTTTTAATGATATTAAATATAATTTGGCTACTATAATCTTCAAACAATATTTTTATAGGCATTGTTTCATGAGTGGCACTACCAAAAGATAAGAATCATCCATCTATATCCTCTATATGAGCAAGTTTGGATTTTAGTACTAGAGGAATTTTAAGAAGCATAACAAATGTCTCATTTACAAAACAAGAGGATGCCCTTGAATCTAACAAGGCAATTATCTGAAGCTTTTAAAGGCCAAAATACAAAAAAATTATAAAACAATGAATAGGTTGAATAAAAAGAGAAAAATCTAAATAATTTTGTAATATTGAATTGTTCAACTGCATGGTCCCTACTATAATTCAACATCTTTGTTTTCCTAAATAATTATATTTGTGATTTTCATGATATATTAATTTTATTTTTTCAGACAATTGTCAATCTTATGGCCTTCTTTGCCATAATACAAGCATAGACCTTCTTCCATCTAATGCTTCTTTTCTTGTAGACTAAACATATTGCATTAAGTTGCATATCTTCTATTTCTAAATGTGAATTTAGAATGCTTGTTGATATAGCAAGAGTATATCAAATTGCGTGTTGTCTTGCTGAAGTCCTTGAATATTAATGTTAATGATATTGGAATAATTAATTATTACATTTTACAGCTTAGCTAATGGCTTCATTGAGCAATTATAGATCTGAAAGCAATAATAACAAATTCTTCACATCATCTCTTAGTCTCCTATAGAATTGGCTCATTAAAGCTTCTTCATTTCAATTGATATCACATGCTAATTGCCTAAAATTGGATGTATGGACTGATGCAAAGCATGTCCCTTGACACAATGCTTGAATCTTAGCTATTGCTCAATAAGCCTTGTTATGTTCTCCAAATGCTTCCGCAAATATTTCTATAAAAACTTCAAAGTTGTTCAAAATTGATGATCTCTTTTCAAACAAGGGAATAAATTACAATAATGCTTGCCTTGTAAGCAAGATGTCAATCAATCCAACCTGTGATTCTTCTATTGGATAAGTATTAGGTCGTAGAATTGTTATCAATTAAATTTGGTTGATAAATCCTTGAAATTTTGAACATATATCATATTTCTCTAAAAGACTAACTTAAGGCTCCTTACATTGTTGAACAGATAGATTTTTTTGATATAGAGTAGGTAATACTACATCTTTAAAGGTAGAAGTTATAGGTGGATGCAGTCTAAATTGTGGTACTTCAAATATTATGTCATTATGAAGTTTTACAACAATTCCTTTAATTTCTAAAGTCCTAACAGATAACATAGTAAGAGTACTTATTATGGCATCTAACTTAGACTTAGAAGATTTGATTATACTAATGTTTTGATCTCCTATCATTTAAAAAAAAAGAAAAAAGAAAATTATAAGAAGACAATATCAATTTTGAAGAAGATAATTTGCAACCTCTAAACATTGGCATACCTTCAAAAAGAAGAATAATCCACTTTCTAAGAAAAAGGATCCAACTTTGATAATTAAAATGAAAGCAATCTTGACAAATTATCAAGGATATGAGAATACAAAGCAAGAGACTTGAACTAGAACACGGTTTCAAGAAAAAACCAATAAAAATTTGAATTAATGAGATGAGTACACAAACAATATCAAAAAAGATAAACTAGAAGTCTAAGAGATGTATTGTCAAGACTGAAGAATTTTTCAACCTTAACTCCTATATACACCCTTGTCTAGAATTCTTTTTGAGTGACTTCTGTCAAACTAAGGAGCTTTTTGAGCAGCTTCTACTAAATAGAAAGTTTCTTGAGGCCCTTCTACCAACTTGGAAGCTTCTTGAACTCCTTCCACTAACTAAAAAACTTCTTGAGCTACTTTCACTAACTAAAAAGCTTTTCAACTGACTTTCACTAACTCAAGAATCTTTAAAATATTTTAGAAGGTTCTGTGAATTTTTAAAGTATGGATTCCCAATATCTATTAAGACTTGCTAGAGCCTTTTTAGAATCATTGAAAATCTTTTAGAATCTTTTAAGATCAAGTAAGATCTTCAAAAATCTTTTTAAATCTTCTAAGATTAAATAGAATCTTTTAAAATCTTTTAAACTAAATAAAATCTTTGAAAATCTTCTAAAATCTTCTTCCATTGTATGTTCATGATATCACCTCTTCTTTTTAGATCTAAATTCTATAAAAAAAAGACTAGAATTAAAATTAATCAAAAGCAAAAGAAGTCAAAGTTATGTTGCATAGTATTTGTTATATATTCAAATTGTCTTTTGGAAGTTAGAAGATTCATTGGTCCCTGTAACCAACAATAGTGACTAACATCTTTTACTATAGATTAAGCTTGAACTTCTATGTCTTTGTTGTAAAAATATTATTGTATGGCTTGATTTAGAATTTGAAAATGTATTAGATACTTAGCTGTAGAGAGTTCATCTATAACTTATTGGCCAGGCTCTACTAAATTATTTATCTTTAATTAAAAAAAGATAAATAAATATAATAATATTAAAAAATATATAATATTAATAAAAACCTCTTATATTTAAGTAATTTTATATATAAAGTTTTTTTATGGTATCTAAAAAATCCTTAATATCCTTTTCTATGCCAAATCATAACTAACAAATTTTTAATATGCTAGATTTTTAATAACTTCTAAGGAAATCCATAATCTCATTTCAAAACCTCATCTTCATATCAAAATTTTATTATAGCTTCATATATCTATTTTTCATATTTATAAAGTCTTGGCTTTCAAAAATCCCTTTAATTTGTATAAAATATTTAAATTATAATAAAACCCTTTAATACCTTATTCACTAGCAAAGGATTGATTTCTTCTCAAATTTTAGGATCCAATAACTCTTGGTTCAACTATTTAGTTTTTATCAAATTTCTCCAAAGTGTAGCTTATATCTTTAATCTTTATTATAAAAAAAATTAATTATAGATTTGCTTTTGATCATTTAATATCTCAAAAATCCTAATAGATACTTGAAATCCTAATTTATAGATATTTAAGCACTATTTTCTTCATATCTCAAAAATCTAAAATTTTAATATCACAAAATTTTTGTATATAATTTTTTAACATAAAAATACACATTCTTAAAAATTTTGAGCCAAAACCTTATCAAATTGCTTAAGATATAGCTCAAAATACAACCATTAATTAAATACGTCACTTATTGCCCTTAGATTAAAAGTATTGATTTCAACTTCCAATATCTCTTTCATTTCAATTAGAATTCATCAAATTATATTTATAAAATATAGCAAAAAAAATGCTCTTTCTAATACTAGTCTTTGATCTTTTATTTCTTTTTGTATGCGTGAGTTATATTCCAAAGAATAATAGTAGATACAAAATTGACACCTTGACTTTGAGCTTTTATATTTCCTTCATGAAAACTCCAAATCAATCAATTTTTGTACCAAAACCATAGCTAAAAACCTAAACTTATTGACCTTAATATAGGATATTCAAATGCTCTCAAAAAAATTCTAATCCCCAATAAGGCCTCAGATAGCCTCATTGAAATCTATTAGACATGACTTTTGGCTAAGAGAGATAGAGATTTCTATCATCCATCTCTATTTATCTACATGAATGGCCTAAGTATTCTTTTTGATACAAAAAATTTCTTTTTAAATTTTTTTATAATAAGATTTATTTTGTATGTATTCTAAATATTAAATAAAAGAAATAAAATAAGATTTTAAGGATCACCAATATCTAATAAAGGTGACTTAAAATATATAAAAATTATTATCAATATAAAATCAACCTCAAAACAAATACTTTTTAAAACAATAATTTAACTATATTTTATAACCAACTAAAATCTACTAATATGGCTCTCATTTAATTGTGGTATAAATTATATATTAAAAAATATGTATATATATATATATATATATATATATATATATATATTTATTATTTTCATATGATAGCCAAATCACAATACAAGAATATCTTTCAAAAATTACATGAAGGCGTCTTTTTTAGGTAGGTTCTATTTTAATAATGATTGCTATAAAGTAGCTACTAGATATTCTTTGGCATCTTTTTAATTTGAGCAATTCTTCATCTTGAGGTTGATAATATAAAATGGTCAATTAAAATCGCCTAATTAATATGCTAGTATCTTTTTGATTATTCATATCTCATTATGCAAGTTAAATTAAATATGTATTGCAATTTTAAGATAGAATGGACTAATTTTTGTTAATCCACCATTAGCGGAGTTTGCATATAATAATATTATTCATGCTTCAACTCAGCAAACACCGTTTTATTCCAACTATGTATATCATTTGAAGCTTGATATGTAGAGTATGCCAAAGAACAACAATCCATTGGCTAAAGGATTTGCAAAGCAGCTATCGCAATACCAAATAACCTTAAAGCTTCAATTACAAGCAACTCAAGATACTTACAAGGCATCTGCAGATAAATTCAAGAATCAACTACTTGCTTTTTATATTGGAGATAAAATATGGCTTCTTCTACAAAACATCAAGATCAAGCGGCCATGCAATAAGTTGAACTATCAAAGGTAGGGACCATTTTCTATCTAGAAGCAAATCAATCCAATAGCATATTATTTAAAATTACTATCCGCTATTAAAATACATCTAATTTTTCATGTTTTTCTTTTAGAATCTTATAGAGAATTGTATATTCTAAGAAGGATACAACAATCACCACCTAGTATCAAAATTGAAGACCATGAAGAATTTAAGGTTGAAAAGGTATTTGATTCTTGGCAAAGGTGGGACAAATTAGAATATCTTATTCATTAATAGAGCTATGACATTAATGAGCATATATGGAAATCAGCCAAAAATCTTGCCAATGTACCTCAAAAGGTACAAGAATTTTATCAACTCTATCTCTATAAATCCAAACGTATTCAATAATAACTTCTAAGTGAAGATTAGATTTAAAAAATATTTATAAAAAAGAGAGTTAAATTAAAACCTTCATCAGTATATAGTCATCTGTTCTAAGATAGAATAGAATAGTAGAAACAAATTAATGACCATGTCAAACCTTCAAGTATTGAGAAAAGAAGATTCAAAAGATTTGTTTATCACACAAGCTTTGAAGGAACTAGTGCAATTTTCACAGCCTTCAATTGAGCAAAGTAAGGACAATATATTTCAGCGCCAAATATGACTTCAATTAGAGCCATTAGGAGAAAGATCTAACCATACAAGTTTTGATTCCAATGCTCAAGTTTTAATGATATTGCTTGAGCTTGGAAAGATGAATCCTTTTAGTCCTTAGATCTTATTTAGAAGATGTTTTGAAGGCCGGAATGAAAATCAGATCTTTGGATAGGATGTTTCAACAATAAGATGTATTAACTCAAGGTCATAGGCAATTTCTTCAAGGATCAGTAGAACCCATTGCTTAAGACTAAAGAATAGAATACATAGCTTCACTAGTGCAGCGTATTCTTGATTTCTTACATATGTAATAAGTTTGAACTACTCTTGGGACTTGTCGCTCAAGAAGCTTTTCAATTAGTGGAAAGAGCTCAAGAAGCTTTCCAATTAATAGAAGGAGCTCAAATAACTTCCCAATTGGTGGAAGGAGCTCAAGAAGCTTCATAATTGGTAGAAGCTGCTCAAGAAGCTTCTTAGTTTGATTAGAAGCCACTTAGAAAGCATCCTAGATAGGAATATATATAGGGATTGAGGCTCAAAAGTTCTTCAATCTTGACAACGCATCTCTTGGAATTCTAATTCATCTTTCTTGGTATTGTTAGTGTACTCATCTAGTTAATTCAAATTCTTGACGATTTTTCCTTGAAACTTTCTCCTAACTCAGGTCTCTTATTTTATATTCTTGTGTCCTTGACATCTAGTTTGTTGGCTAAGTTTCTAACTTATCAATCACCTATAGACATGAATAAAGGTGAGTCTAGATCTATGGAGCTTCTAAGAAGCTTTTCTATAACATATTATCAAATTAATCTATTTTTACCTATTTCTATCTATTCATATTAATTTAATAATTATTGGAATAAATCATGTATCTGTGATATTATCCTCCCTTCTAGGGATGAATTCTACAAAGAGTGATGATTACATGTTGAAGAAATTCAAGATGCATGAAATTGTGCTTGCCACATATTTTAATCTTTGAAAGATTTTTTTTGATTTTTCATCTTAATTTTGATGGATGTCATCAATAAAATACGTTAATTTTTGCTGATGCATTTGCTAGATTCTTAGATGGCTTCCATGTGCATTTATTAATATTATATCTATATCAATATATAAGATATTCTAGCCAATTTTTATGTTGTCTTGAATCTAAGACCTCTTTGACCTCAAATTCTTCATTGTTGTCTACTTCTATAGGAGATGGTGGTATTTGTCTTCTTTTTTATATATCCACCGTCTTGTATGGCTCAAACAATAATATGTGGAATATATGATGGATGTTCATAGATTTTTGTAGGTGTAATTAATAGCCAACTAGATTAATCTATTTATAAATAAAATATAGTTCAAGTCTATAATAATCCAGCTTATCACAAGGACGACTAGTCTTGATATTATAACAAAGTAACTATATTTTATTGCCCATGTGGAATTGAGATTATTCTTTATGATAGACATTTGCATTGATCTTTTGTCATTTTTGAACTTCTTTTAATTGTGCCTTCATTATTATATGTAGCTTTAACAACCAATTTGCCAAATCTTTTGCCATAGGATTATCAACTTTTAAAAAGTCAAAAGTATCAAAACATAGATAATAACCATACTTTACAAAGAATGAAGTTTGTTGAGTAGAAAAATATATTGAATTAATTGTCAAGGACATACTTGTTAGAACCTTCTAAAATATTTTAGAAGATTCTTAGAACTCTCTATAACTGTCTAGAATCTCTTAGAACCTTCTAGTATCTTCTAAGTAGATATAAGTTGCTTGAGAAGCTTCCTAAGTAGGAATATATATTAGAGTCGAGGCTGAAGAGTTCTTCAATCTCGACAACACATCTCTTGGAGCTCTAGCTCACCTCTCTAGTGTTGTTTTTATACTCATCTGATTAATCTAATTTTTGTTAGTTCTTCTTGAACTTCTTGTTTAGACTTCCAATCTATATTCTACGTCCATGATAGTTTGTCGAGATTGTCCTTCTATCAATATCAGAGCTTAGTTCTTTGAGGTAGAGAATGGACTATTCCTCTACTTGGAGATACTTGAGCATTTTAAGGGTTGCGGATTACCTTTCCTTGGATTGATATTGATTCATTTTTATTTACTTAGCATAGCTAGTAGAAAGACGTTAATATAGTAGAATCTTTGGAGTCAAAGTTAGATGTGATCATCAATGCCTTTAACGCTCTAGCGATTAGAATTGCTAAAATTGAACAAAATTTTGCTAAGCTCGCTGAAGCTATAAGAGTAGAAGTCGCTCAGACTATAATACAACCATGTCTAGTTAGTAAAGTACTACCATCTACATCTCAATGTGAGAATTTGATTACACCGCAGTACAAAGAACCTCAAGTCAATCTCCTAAAGAATTTTGATGGTAGCCAATCAAAATTTTGTGGTTTTGTAAACTAAGTTCGATTGATAATATTCTTGCAACCGAAATGCTATTCAATCAAGGAGCTGCGAGTTGGATTAGTGGAGACATTGCTTACTGGACAAGCTTTGTCTTAGTTTGCTCTCTTATTTGAAAAAAAATCTTCTATCTTGAGTAATTTTGAGACCTTTCTGGAGGCATTTGAGGAGGCATTTGGAGAGCATGGTAAGGCTTGATGGGCAACTACTAAGATTTGTTCTTTGCATCAAGGATCATGCTCTACATATGTTTACGCATCAAACTTCAGACAACTTGCTTGTAATATCAATTGGAGAGAAGAAGCGTTGGTGAGTCAATTTTATTGGAGACTCAGAGATGATGTGAAGGATTTATTGCTATCTCTATCCGATCCTCAAACATTTAATAAAGCAATCAATGAAATAGTGAAGTGTGACAATTGGCTTTTTCAATGACTTCAAGACCATTATTCCAGAGCTACACGGTATCCACAAGGAAACCAATTCTATTCGGCTACTCTTATCAAGAGTATAGAAACTCAATCTGAAACAGAAGACATATAAATCAATACGGTATCATACTGGAATTGCTTACAGTATGTAAAATCCACTTAAAATGCATAATATAGTTATAGATTTAGATATGTGTTAGAATAATTAATAAAATAAATTAAAGGGATTGATAGAAGAAATTTTATTTTATTTTTACTTGTTTTGATTATTGTATTTAAAAATTATAAGATCTAAATGATTAATATGAAGCCTTGAGAGAAGGTGGGAGCCTAAAGATGAAAATATAAGCTAGTAGGAGGCTAATTGGTAGGGATGAAATGAAGGCAAGGTCGGATGAAGGCAAGGAATGAGAAACTTCATCCCTATTGGTCGAATACCATGCCCAATGGACTTTGAGGAGGCTGCCCACGACCTTAACAAGGGTTTCGGCGACTTCAAGGAGGCCATTAGGAAATCAAAAGCTAGAGTTGTAAATTTTAGGATTTTGGGTACAATTTTTGTACAAAAATTAGAGGATTTGGAGTTAGGGTAAAGAAGTTATAGCCATTTGAAGATAAGGTGTCAATATGAGACATACTGTCACTCTTTTGAAGATTAGAGGAGTTGTATGAAAGCTTTTGGAAATCGGGAGGTGCAACTAGAGAAGAGATTTCAAGCTCTACACCTGATATAGAAGAATTGCTACAATTGGAGTTTTGAAGAAGGAGTTATTGGGAGTCAAAGACAGCAGATTGAAATCCAATGCAGTAAGTAGGCCATTTTGCTGATAGTGATGGGATTTGCCATATCTTAAGTTTTTGGAGAAATTTTTGTCTCAAAATTTCTAAGAAGGTGTATTATTATGCTAAGAAGCTATACATCAAAGTTTCATAGCATTTGGACTTTAATATTGTGAAATATAAAGAATTTAATACACAGGTGTTTGTAAACAAGGATTTAAAGCTATTGCTAGGATTTTGGCGATATCTAAAGATTGATAATGAATCAACGGTTGAAATTTGTGGTGGTAGTTGTAAAGAATACATAAATACTTCATATAAATTTAAAGTAGATTTGGACGGTTGGATTAAAAGTTATGGATTATTGAAAATTAGAAAAAATTCCCTTCCTACGGGAGAATGAGGGTTTAGAGTATTTTGTTATGTTTTGAGTGGTTTGAGGAAATTAGACTTATGTATTGGATGTAATAGCCCTATGAAGATCTTTTTTATATAAACTTGGGAGTTTTTATTATACTTGGAACTTGCTTGAGTAATTAGTGGCAGCCAGAAGCCGAGCGCTTTCTTGAGGCAAATTCTCTCTACCACGACAACGATACGTTTTAAGCCCCTCACAACTAAAGAAATGAAGCGACAATTTGAGCAAAACTTGTACTTATATTATAGAGAGGCAGGCTATAAAGCTGGAAATAGTCTTAGAAAACAGATGCCTCAAACAACAAGACTGAGGAGCAGAAGTATGCAAGAAAACAAGGACGCTCAGCTTTAATAGGGATCGTGCGGCTGGACATCTCAACACTCCAAATTAATCAAGGTCCCTTTCTCTCAGCTCAACCTTCTCATTGCTTTACGATACCTTTATTTCTTGGTAAGCAAAAACTTTGTTATTTGTTACCTTGATGATATTTTTATCTATTCCAAGAATATTGAAGAACATGAGGATCATGTGAAGTTGGTGTTACAAAAACTTTGGGATGCGAGATTATATACCAAATTTAAGAAATGCGTATTCCATCAATCCAAGGTGGAATTTCTTGGTTATATTATTTTGGATGAAGGATTGTTGATGGATCAAAAGAAGGTTCAAGCAGCAACGGATTAGGCAGTACTAAAGATGATATGGGACGTGCAATATATTCTTGGATTTGCCAATTTCTATTGCATTTTCATCAAGAACTACTGACAAATTAATGCGGTTGACATCAAAGGACAAACTCGAGTGGAGTATCCGAACACAAGAGGCTTTTCAAGAATTAAAGTCGGCATTTATAACAGCTCCTATCTTGGTATATCCCAACTTTATAAAGGCCTTCTATTTTGAAACAAATGCTTTTGACTTTGCGCTATCGTGGTGAGAGTCTTTGCCCCAAGAAACACTGGGTCTTTTGTGCCTCTCGTTTCTTAAATACAAGATGAGATTCATAAAGTTTATAAAACTGAAGAATTTACATAAAAACATACTTTATTAATCTTGCCATATTCTGCCTTTAAAAACCCGCCTTCAAATTTGCCCATAAATCCTAGGATATCATATCAATTGAAGCAAAATTTGAACACAAAGTACTTAAGGAAGTAAAGAAGCAAACCCCATAATCCTTTTGATTATAGCTCATGTGGTTGGAGAGAACCATGTTGTCAAAGAAACCCCTCCATGCTGCCTTTGATTCTGGACCCCCTTTGCTTCACACCTTCATTGCTCCTCATTATCAAAACCCCAAGTATTGAAATTTGGTAGGCTTGTTGCTTGCTTTATGTTGTAAACATCCTCCAATTTTTGCTCCAAAACTCCTCTTGGAAATAGAGTTATAGACTCTACCCTTCTCCTTTAATTCTGTCTTCTACCAACTCTGGATCTGACTACAAATTTCCTCATAATTCTTTAAACATACCTCCAATAGCAATCAATTTTTTACACAACTTAATAGACTCATATATCTACAAATCCCAATAAATTTTACTCAAAATGCTACTTTGATCACAAAGATATGCTCCCCCAAACTTCACTGACTTAGAGATAGACCCCTATCACTTTGAAAGAGCATAACATTTTTTTCATAAGATAACTGAGTATGAAACTTACTCTCATCTCTTTCTTAGCTTGCTTAGATCACGTCTATCAAATTTCACACTCAAATTCACTCCCTAATTCCATTCATACCCAAAAAAACCCACACACACACTCTGCCCATACAAACCCCAATTCTGCTTTCACTCTATTTCTCTTTTCACCTACATCCGGTTACAATTCCATTCATAACTCTTTGCTCAAAGATCATATTGACTTAAGATTTTGATTCAAAGTAGCAAACTCTATAAGGAATACAACCCCAACAAATTTTGCCTCTAAAGTCCAAATGGTTCTCAAGAGCTGAGGCCCGAAATTTAGTAAACCTCACTGCCCTAGTCTTAAACACCTGCAACTTTGACGACTCATATCTCCCTTGATACTTAACCAAAAGACATGAAAATTGTTTTTGTATGTTCCTTATCTTGTCTACTACAAACTTACAAAAAATTTTACTTAAAATCCTCTCTAAGCTTCTTCTACACACAAAAACGTATACTGCCTATCAAAAAGAAACCCTATCTCTCCAAAAGAACCTCTTCTTCTTCTTCCCGACCCCCTTCTTGTCCTCCCGGCCTGGTCTTCCTTCTTTCCTTGGTCAAAGAGACACCTCAGCCATGTCTTTCCACCTCTTCAATCCTTTCTTTTGGATTAATTTGAAGGAATCTCACTTTTTGAGGTAAATTTCTATTCTACCTTCTTACTACCATTTTTTTCTACCAACTTCTCTTCTAATTTCAGCCCACAACATTTAAGTTTAGATCTAAAATAGAAGAAAATAAAGGTAAAGTAGATCTAAGATAAAATAGAAAAAAAATCTAATAAGTAGAAAAAAACAATTAAGATTAGATTAGAGATAAAAGAGAAAGAACTACATCCTTCACTGCCAAGTCAAAGAAGCTTGTGTGGTTAAGTTCTTAACTACTTTGGAGTTGACGTGGGTTTGAATCCACTTGACTTCACTGTAGAATTCCTTGGCTTCATGACTTGGTACTGCTAGTGGGAATTTCAGCAGGAAATTAGTAGTTTGGCCTACCTATCATCCCTGAGCTTGTGATAAATATTATAACCTTCAAGATAATGTGGTTATAACCACAACCCTTTCTCTTTTTCATCCTCTCTTCTTCTAATCTTAATCTTTTTATTTTAACACATTCCTTTATATCTTTCACACTATGTTTTAATTTAGAACGTGATAGCGCTAAGAGTTGTATTATCACAGATGGGAAAAGATGATAAACTTCACTTGATTGCATTGTACTCAAAGAAGTTTTCGGCAACAAAAATCAATTGTGAATTTCATGATAAGGAACTGCTTGCAATAGCTGATTCTTTACAAGAGTGGTGTCATTTATTAGAGGATACTATACATTTGGTGACTGTATATACAGATCACAAGAATTTGGAGTATTTTACTACAAGTCAAATTTTAAATTGTCGCCAAGCTCGGTGGAACATGTCATTATCCCGATTCCACTTCATCATCACATATCGGCCAGGTAGGCAGTAAGGATAATTAGATGCATTATCAAGGAAATCATATCTAGCACCCAAGGCTCGAGATGTAGCATTTAATCAATAATGTACAATTTTGCTACAACGAGAACAATTTTGCCTCTACGCCACCTCCATGATTATATTAATTGATGCTGATTTTTTAGAACAAGTCCGTGGAGCATCAATTTTGGATTCATTAGTCTTGGATGTGAAGCAATGCTTTGACAAAGACAAGTTCAAGATTGAGGACAGATTATTATATTTTGAAGATTGACTATATATTCCAGAAGGACCAATTCGACTTCGTATTCTTCAATCTTCACATGACTTCTAGGCCACAAGTCACTTCGAATTCAACAAAACAATGGAGCTTATTTCTTGAGACTTTTGGTGGCCCCAAATGTGGAAGGTGGTGAAGAACTTTGTGCTATCACGTGACCTCTGTTCAAGATCAAAGAATTCTCAACATTGCTCTTATGTGCTTTTATAACCTCTGCCAATTCCAAAGCGACCGTGGTCTTCAGTATCTATAGACTTCATCACAAATTTGCTACCTTCTGCAACATTTGATGCTATATACGTGGTAGTAGATCAATTTACAAAGATGACGCATTTTATTCTATATAGAAAGATAACTTTTGGCAAAGAAACAACAAGATTGTTTATTGATAATATATATTGATATCATGGTTTACTTAATGACATTATTTTAGACCAAGGGCCTCAATTTATATTGAAGTTTTGGAGGTCGCTATTTGACATACTGAGGGTAGATATCAAACTCTCTTCTGCCTTCCATCTTCAAACCGATAGTCAAATAGAGCGAACTAACCAAATCTTGGAGCAATATCTACGATGTGCAATCAATTATCAACAAGATGATTGGACTACATATCTACTATTGGCAGAGTTTGTTTACAACAATTTGGTCCATGCCTCAACCAAATAAACACCTTTCTTTGTAAATTATGGATATCATCTAAAACTTGATTTATTGGATAAATCCAAAGATGAAAATCCAATAGCTGAAGATCTTGCAAAGTATTTAAGGGAGATTCAAACCACCTTAAAGCTTCAGTTATAGATAGCTCAAAACTCGTACAAAGCTTTTGTAGACAAATTTTGAAAGGATTCCCTTGCTTTTTAAATTAGATAAGGTTTGGCTCTTGTGACAAAATATCAAGACTATTCAACCTTGCGATAAGTTGGATTATAGGAAGTTGAGACCATTCTATATTCAAGAGCAAATCAATCCAGTGGCTTATTGACTGAAACTACCCACATCTATGAAGGTACATCTAGTCTTTCATGTTTTTCTTCTAGAAGCTTATAGTAAATCAATTTTACCAAGATGGATACAACCACCACCACCTTGTGTTGAAATTGAGGACCGCATAGAATATGAGGTGGAATAAGTCGTGGATTCATGATGGAGACGAGAAAAGTTTGAATATTTAATTCAATGGTGTGGCTATGATATAAACAAGCACACTTGGAAGCCAGTAGAAAATATTACAAATGCACCGCAAAAGGTATAGGAATTTCATCAACAATATCCTGATAAATCAAAAGTAAATAGTGACAAAACATTAATGTTCTTCAAGCTTTCAAGTTATACTTGTATTATATTTGTACAAGTCTTGTACAAATATAAAGTATAAATACTTGAATAATACTTGTATAAATACTTGTATAAATATTATATATAATATTTATAGAATACTTAAAGAATACTTATATAAATACTTGATATAAATACAAGTATATATACTTATATAAAAGGTATAAGCAAAGTGTATATGTATTCAAGTATACCTCAAAATACAATCGCGTATGAGGAATACAAATTATACAACAAGCTGAAACTAAATAAATCACTAAAATTCATCCAAAGGTCGAATCAAGCGTGCTTATAGCCTATGGAAAGCCAATAATCCATTGTAAAACATATCAAAATTTCACAAATAGATGACTTACCATTTAAAAGTTATGGCTAAAAGAAGTAGGCACTAAAATTTCCAAGCAAATGCAAAGGCAGCAAAGCTCCTCTTCACTTCAGCCTTTGTTGTGATCATTTCCCTTCTCCAAATTGGACATGCAATAGCTTTTTAGAAAGCTCACTCCATCATCTAACTTATTCTAAAATTTCGCATGCATGCCTTTCAAACTCTAGATTTTGTAGCTAGTTGATTCTACTCTTCAAACCCTAGCAACAATTTGCCCTCTTTGACACTTCACGGCTAATAAAACTTTCATCAAAGCTCCAAATGTATTGATTTTTGTTTTTTTAGAAAGATTACATAAGCTAATATAAGAACCTAAAATATCAAAAGGATTGAAGAGACTGTCCAACTTGGGTGGTTGAACAAAGTCTCTGCCCCTCTTCATCAGGTGGCAGCAAACCCTTTCCCACTCTCAAGCTCACAACTTTTGCTCTCCAACTCCAAATGCTACAAGAGATGTCTTGATAGAAAGTTAGCACAATTTTCCACACTGTTTATAAATTTCATTAAGAAAAAGTTGAAATCAAACTTGCAGTAGCAGCTCGAAGTTTCTGCCCCTCTTCATCGCATGGCAGCAAACTCTATTATACTAAAACAAGCATAATGTTTTGCTCACAACTCCAAAACAAGCAAGTGAGTAGGTTCTAAAATCCTCACAACTCGAAGAACACACCCACGAGTTTTCACTACAAACACTTCTATGTACTTGGAGCTATCTCTCTCCAAAGTTCACCACTCAAAACTCTTCCCCTCTCGGTCTAGCAAGAGGAGTATATCTCCCTTTCTTTCCATATTAGACTATGAGATGTCCACATGGGCAGCCAAATCCTATTGGATGGGCCTTATTCACCCCATGCTCTTCTTTCTTATCCCTCACAAGGTCCAATCTACTTCAAAAGTCAACAAAAAAGGTAAAATAACCTTTACTTTTCTTCTAATTACAAAAGAGTCTATTCTAGGATATAAATAAGGTAGGAACAAAATAAATAGCCATCTTAATTTACTAACTAAGTGGCTATAATAAATCCTCTCCTTATAATATCTTCTAAAATAACTTCTAGCACTCACACATATATTAACAATAGATACAAGATTTTTAATATTTTTATACACTACACGTAAATGCAGTACGACAACGTGGGAGCCAGCCGAAAATCTTGCCAATGCGCTGTCGTGTTGTAAATCAAAACATAGTGTGAAAAACATAAAAGAATGCATTAAAATAAAAAGATTAAGATTAGAAGAAAGGTTGATAGAAAATTAGTAGTAAGAAGATACAATGGAAATTTACCTTGAAAAGTGAAATTTCTTCAAGTTAGTAAAAAGAAAAAGGTTGAGGAAGTGGGAAAGACATGGGCTAAGAGGTCTTTTTGACCAAGAGGATAAAGAAGACCAGGAGGGAGATGACAAGGGAGGGTCGTGAAGAAGAAGGAGGAGAGTTTTTTTGGAGAGATAGGGTTTCATTTTGATAGGCAGTATACGTTTTTGTGTGTAGCAGAAGCTTAGAGAGGATTTTAGGTGCGAGTTTTTGTGGGTTTGTAGTAGACAAGATAAGAAACTCATAGAGACAATTCTCATGTCTTTTGATTAAGTATCAAGGGAGATATGAGTCGTGAAAGTTGCAGTGTTTAAGACTAGGGCAGAGAGGGTTACTAAATTTCGGGCCTTGGTTCTTGGAAACCACTTAGACTTTAGTGGCGAAATTTGTTGGGTTTTTGTTCCTTATAGAGTTAACTACTTTGTATCAAAATCTCAAGTCAATATGACCTCTAAGCAAAGAGTTATGAGTGAAATTGTAACCGGTTTGAATGAAAAGAGAAATAGAGTGAAGGCAAGGTTGAGGGTTTGTATGGGCAGTGCATGTGTGTGGGTTTTTTTGGGTATAAAGAGATTTAGGAGACGAATTTGAGTGTGAAATTTGATAGACATGATCTATGTAAGTTAAGGAAGAGATGAGTGTAAGTTTGATACTCATTAGTCTTATAAATAAAATGTTATGCTCTTTCAAAGTGACAAGGGTCTATCTCCAAATTAGTGAAGTTTGAGGGAGCATATCTTTGTGATCAGAGTAGTATTTTGAGTAAAATTTATTGGAGTTTTTAGATATATGAGTCTTTTAAGTTGTGTAAAAACTGATTGCTATTGGAGGTATATTCGAGGAGTTATGAGGAAAATTGTGGTCGGATCTAGAGTTGTTAGAAGGCAAAATTAAAGAAGAAGGATGGAACCTATAACTCAAGTTTGGAGAAGGCTCTTGGAGCAATATTTGGAGGGTGTTTACAACATGAGATAAGCTATAAGCCTACCAAATTTCAGCACTTGGGTCTTTTTTAATGAAGAGCAATGAAGGTGTGAAGCAAAGGGGGTCTAGAATCAAAGGCAGCATGGAGGAATTACTTTGACAACATGGTTCTCTCTAACCACATGAGCTATAATCAAAAAGTTTATGGGGTTTGCTTCTTTACTCTCTTAAGTACCTTGTGTCCAAATTTTGCTTCAATTGATGTGATATCCTAGGGTTTATGAGCAAAATTGAGGGCGGGTTTCTAAAGGCAGAATATGTTAGGGTTAATAAAGTATGTTTTTATATAAATTCTTCAATTTTATGAACTTTATGAATCTCATCTTGCACTTGAGAAACTAGAGGCAAAAAAGACCCAATGTTTCTTAAGGCTAAGACTCTCACCACACACCGCGATCTCTCAAGTTTTTATAATACTGACCAATACTTATTCTACGTTTTTCTTCATTCCAGAACAGATCAAATGTCATCCAAGCAGTATTATCAAAATTGTCTAAGAACTCATGAAAAACATCATTCATGAGATGTTGAAAAGCAGCTGGTGTATTCGTAAGTCCAAAAGGCATGACATTATATTCAAAATGTCCGTACCTGGTTCGAAATGTAGTTTTCCATTCATCTCCTTCTTCGATGCGCATTTTATCAGACATACCCTCTCAGATCTATTAGAGTAAATCTTAGTTTTATCTAATTAATCATGGAGTCTTCGACATTAGAGCGAATGATATACGCTTGGACAAGGATCTGCTGAAATTGAGCAATAACACACATCCGGCCGTTACGCTAAATTAAAACATAGTGTGAAAGATATAAAGGAATGTGTTAAAATAAAAAGATTAAGATTAGAAGAAGAGAGGATGAAAAAGAGAAAGGGTTGTGGTTATAACCACATTATCTTCAAGGTTATAATATTTATCACAAGCTCAGGGATGATAGGTAGGCCAAACTACTAATTTCCTGCTGAAATTCCCACTAGCAGTACCAAGTCAAGAAGCCAAGGAATTCTACAGTGAAGTCAAGTGGATTCGAACCCACGTCAACTCCAAAGTAGCCAAGAACTTAACCACACAAGCTTCTTTGACTTGGCAGTGAAGGATGTAGTTCTTTCTCTTTTATCTCTAATCTAATCTTAATTGTTTTTTCTACTTATTAGATTTTTTTTTTCTATTTTATCTTAGATCTACTTTACCTTTATTCTCTTCTATTTTAGATCTAAACTTAAATGTTGTGGGCTGAAATTAGAAGAGAAGTTGGTAGAAAAAAATGGTAGTAAGAAGGTAGAATAGAAATTTACCTCAAAAAGTGAGATTCCTTCAAATTAATCCAAAAGAAAGGATTGAAGAGGTGGAAAGATATGGCTGAGGTGTCTCTTTGACCAAGGGAAGAAGGAAGACCAGGCTGGGAGGACAAGAAGGGGGTCGTGAAGAAGAAGAGGAGGTTCTTTTTGGAGAGATAGGGTTTTTCTTTTTGATAGGCAGTAGACGTTTTTGTGTGTAGAAGAAGCTTAGAGAGGATTTTAAGTGAAATTTTTTGTGGGTTTGTAGTAGACAAGATAAGGAACATATAGAAATAATTTTCATGTCTTTTGGTTAAGTATCAAGGGAGATATGAGTCGTCAAAGTTGCAGGTGTTTAAGACTAGGGCAGTGAGGTTTACTAAATTTCGGGCCTCGGCTCTTGAGAACCATTTGGACTTTAGAGGCAAAATTTGTTGGGGTTGTGTTTCTTATTGAGTTTACTACTTTGAATCAAAATCTTAAGTCAATATGATCTTTGAGCAAAGAGTTATGAGTGAAATTGTAACCGGATGTAGGTGAAAAGAGAAATAGAGTGAAAGCAGAATTGGGGTTTGTATGGGCAGAGTGTGTGTGTGGGTTTTTTTGGGTATGAATGAAGTTAGGGAGTGAATTTGAGTGTGAAATTAGATAGACGTGATCTAAGCAAGTTAAGAAAGAGATGAGGGTAAGTTTGATACTCATTTATCTTATAAAAAAAATGTTATGCTCTTTCAAAGTGATAGGGGTCTATTTCTAAGTCAGTGAAGTTTGGGGGAGCATATCTTTGTGATCAAAGTAGCATTTTGAGTAAAATTTGTTGGGGTTTGTAGATATATGAGTCTATTAAGTTGTGTAAAAAACTGATTGCTATTGGAGTTATGGTTAAAGAATTATGAGGAAATTTGTAGTCGGATCCAGAGTTGGTAGAAGACAGAATTAAAGGAGGAGAGTAGAGTCTATAACTCTATTTCCAAGAGGAGTTTTGGAGCAAAAATTGGAGGATGTTTACAACATAAAGCAAGCAACAAGCCTACCAAATTTCAATACTTGGGGTTTTGATAATGAGGAGCAATGAAGGTGTGAAGCAAAGGGGGTCCAGAATCAAAGGCAGCATGGAGGGGTTTCTTTGACAACATGGTTCTCTCTAACCACATGAGCTATAATCAAAAGGATTATGGGGTTTGCTTCCTTACTTCCTTAAGTACTTTGTGTTCAAAATTTGCTTCAATTGATATGATATCCTAGGATTTATGGGCAAATTTGAAGGCGGGTTTTTAAAGGCAGAATATGGCAAGATAAATAAAGTATGTTTTTATGTAAAATCTTCAGTTTTATGAACTTTATGAATCTCATCTTGCACATAAGAAACGAGAGGCACAAAAGATGCAAATCTCAATAGGGGGATTAAGATTCTCACCAGCGACACCGACTTGAGGTGTCGGAGTTCGAGATTCCATTAGATATATCCTCCTCAATTGATAAGGGGCTAGGATCTGTTCTCTGATTTAGAGATGGAAGCTTGGGAGGTTCCGATGCAAGTCAATACCTCTAATTGCTGGATTGTCGCAATCAGCTCAAGCATCGATTTGGACACCACGTCCAATAGCAACGATAGTCCTAACCTTAGATGCATCTCTAAATGTCCATGCAGCATGTCCCGCTGCTCGTCTACGCTAGGAATCGACAACATAAATAGGCAATCGCTGAGGAGATGATGTCGCATGACGTTTGCAGTATTTGGTAGTAGCCACACCTGCTCTGACATGTGTGCAAACAAGCACACCTGCCACTGGTAGTTCTGCCTATCCTTGTACGATTGCGTCATGAATCATGTCGGATGTAGTCAACACTCAAACATCCCATGCGTGAACGCTCTATCGGAATATCCTAACCTCGTTAGTAATTTCAACTTGTATTGTGTTGTGTTCTCCTCTTCTCTCTATATCCTTGAACCGCGTTTGTTAAAAATTTGTTCAGATCTTGTCGAGCAGTCCGGTGTGGGACAAGCTAGAGCTGACAGGGTCATGGATGCTGGATGATAAGTATTACCATCAATATATTTAAAACTTAAATATATGGATTAATTAATTTTTTTTTTTTTTCCTATATTTTTGTAAAAGATGAAATAATCATTTATAACTTCATGCCTTTTCGGATTGACACGACGGCGATGCTGCCGTCGAGGAAGGAAAGATCGTGACTTAAATAGATGGATGGATGTAGATTGGATGGATATAGATTGGATGGATGTAGATTTGATGGATGTATTTTGGATATGGTGAAGGCACAACAAAGGAATATAACATCCTGAATTCAAACTCTAGAATTCTAATCTAAATCCTAAGCCTTAAATTCAAAGTACTTGGATTTGAAATCTGAAAGCTTAATAGAGGTCTTTGTAACCATGTATGCCATGAATCAATTTGAAATAAAAAAAACAAGTGAAAAAACACTATAAAAAATACGATCAAAAACCTCTAGAACACTCTTGTAATCCTAAATTCTAAATCCTAAACCTCTAAATAATGTATGATATAATCTTCATCATATTCTTTAAACCTGATTGTAATACTGTTACAATTTATAATACTATAACAATGTAATAGTATAATTGTGCTCGGTCTATGATCTTATAACCTCTACTTGATTATAAAGGAATATAGCTCATGGAATTCCAATCTTACAAATTTCATGGATTCCTAAAAAAAAATTATTCTATGTTCACCTCTATTACATGAAATTCTTATTTATATAAAGAATTCATGTAAATACAATTGGAAGTGATTATTTCACTCTTCGGAAAAAAAACACAAATCTATGATGATAAGCTAAATGTTTGAAAAAAATATTTACCATCCCTATCATAATTATTATATTGTATCTATTTTTTAAAATTTCAATAAGATAGCTTCTCAAAATTAATAGATCTTCTACCTTTGATCTAATGACTAGTAAAATATTGGAATACCACCATTTCCAATTTGGCATAGACTAGTTTCATTAACTAGGCCTTAAGATATACTAGTAGAACTTGGAAATTATTCCAATTTAACTACTGTATGTCATGTCATGTCATAATTGCATTTATATATCTGAACATGGTAGTTGAAATTCAATGCCAAGTATTGGACATCTCAATAATGTGCCTACATTTTTGGGACACTACAATAGTATAGAGGATTTTTTTAATTAGCTGACATTCACATGAGGTGGAGCCGTCTTTTAATTAAAATGTATGACAATATGGTCAGTACTTCCTTTTTAGTGCCTTACTATAAAGGCCTAAGTCTACTCTTCTTCTTTGAACATACACTGCTGGGTTGCAATAGAGGAGAGAAGAGAGTGCTGGTAGAAGTTTTCTATAATGAATCAATATGGCTGCCTCTAGTTCAGCATCCCAACAAGTTCTTTGATTGAAAAATTTTATGTTGAGTGTTTGTAATTAATTTTGAAATTATTATTTTTCTTTGGTGATTTTGTTAATATGTGACAACAATAGCATGTGTTTGATGCCTAAAGACACTTGGTCTATCCTCACTAACCCTCAAAGTTTTGTTTGTGGTGTTTTTGGAATGGAGACAGATAAGGGCGTCAATTTCATTTTGGCTTCTGATCCTCTGAAGATAATGACTTTATTTATATTTACATTTTTGGTGACATGAGTTAAATCCAATATATGATATTTGTTTAGGCATCTTATTTTATATTGATTTATATATAAATACTTTTGTTTGGAATTTTCTTTCAAATGATTTTTTGAACAAGTGCATATGACATTCTGGATTGTATTAATACAACTTTGTAGCATTCATTATCAAACCCTATTACTAACTAGCTATGTCTGAGAGATAACCTTGACAGATTCATAGAATACAAGAAACGTAAGATTATGCCCTGTTATAGGCTGTCCCATCCACCCACCTGGGTTCCTTGAACCCTAAACCCGAATTCCTAAAATTCTAAACCCTAAAACCTGGATGCTATATAGTTCTGAGCAAGTAATCTTCTCTATTCCTAAATTGATTTTGATGAAATGTTTGCAATTGTTGTTAGATTTGCAATGGACAACCTTGTCATTATAGATATGTTCAACAAATAGTTAGGTTTGACGGGAGATTGGTGAGATTGTGGGAATGCATGACCTCCCTTCCTCTTGGCATATTGCTCAAAATCAAATAGAGAATGGATTCTCAACAATTCAAGCAAATCTTGCACAAATATTTGATGGACACTGTGATTGGATATGATTTTAATCTTGCATCTCTAATTTTTCAACAAGACAATGCAGTTGTATGTGCCGCAATGAATGTGTTGCAAAAAATGTGTCAATGGTTTCGGGATGCATTCATAGAAGCGGATAGGGATCTTCGACTACTGACTCATTATGTGTGTACAGACGTAAGGCTATGGATTGGTTTATCCGAGAACTTGGTTGCCGACGGGGGAAATCCTCAAGAGAACCATCCCTCCTGCCGCGCTCACGGTGATTGGAGCAGAGCCAACCGACGGTGCCCTTGATGTGCTCCGGAGCTTTGTAGCGGACGCGGTACAGTTTGAAGGATTCCGCGATATTCACCTTCTGATCATTCAAGAAGGTTACCAGCCACTCCGCTGCAGCTTCTTCCGCCACCGCTTCCTGTTTGGGGAGTACTTTGTAGCGGTTAGTTTGCACGGCGTGCTTCCCGAGGTCGATGGCCTGGGTTTCCATCACCTGAAAGCCATTTCAATTCAAATTGGGATTCAGATGAGTGTTTTACGTAATTTGAGACAAAAATACACCAGGAGTCCAGAGAGACTTTGTACGTATGAGATCCTACACCATAGCTTGACAAACTGCAACAGCACAACCTACGGCGTTTGAAACTGGAAAAAGTCTCTCCAGACTCAGGTCAATGGGGTTACCATCGTATGCAAGTCGGGCAAAACGTCTTTGAGAACGCCCAGCCCGGCGGTCGTTGTGCCGAAGCTGAGGGCCATTGTTACCACCTCCAATCCAGCAGCGAGAAACGGCTGAAGATTGGTCCATCGATCGCCTGCAACCTTCTGATTGATCTCGCAGCCCGGCGCGCCCGCCACGACGTGCGGCTGCTGTGCGTGCTCGCAGAACAGGTGCAGCTGCACGCCCTTGATGCCCATTCGGAGGCTCGTGACCAGTTTCTTCGTCTTACTTGACGTTTCGGTGCACAGAACGAGACGCGGCACCATGCGCGTCGTCGATTGCACCTGAATCACACCATTTCAGTCCACATAATTTGAGTGTTTTCTGGTTGTCTGAGATAAGAATCCGCTAAGAGAAATAGGACGATACAGTATGTCTATGGCGAGACTTAAATAGAGAGAGATTAGGACTCCTGCAGACAACAACAGTTCAGTTCAAACGTGGAGACTTCTCAAGCCAATAATTGCGACTATAGAGGATGGCATTCTGTACATGAAATGAGACAGGCTGTAACAACACAATCGATTTGGAGTGGTGGAAACACTCCCTATTGATCATGTCACTGTGTGGGAGTGATTACCTGCGTTCTGATTATCTCCTGCAACCCGTTCAGATATTCGTGATGTCGCTCGTGCTGGAGCTTGGTGTGCTGGAGATGTCGTTCCTCATACAGCTTGGCTTACTCCTTGTGTCGCCTTGCATCTAACGCTTGCCAGTTTTCCGTGATAGCTTTCAACTCAGCGACCTGCTGATTGACAGCAGTATCGTTGCCTCCAGAGTGTTTGGTGTCCTGGATCTTCTGGAGCTGTTTTAGGGTGTCCTGCAAATGAGCCATCATCTTCTCTTGGTTTTTCGTTTTCTCTTCTCTCCGCGCTGCCTTCTCTGCTCTCCGCGCTTTCTTATCTTGCTCCTTCAATTCCCTCGCTGCTGCCTTATCTTTCTGCCTTTGCTCCTTGGCGGCCTGGTTGATCTTTCGACGCTCTTCCTCCGCTGCGTCGCTATCGCGATATCTGGGTGGTGGGCTGTCGCCTGGGGAATATGTGGGTGGTGAGTTGTCGCTTTGATATCTGGGTGGTGAGCAGTCGCCCAGACTCATGCTCGCAAACCCTTGATCCAAGATGTGGGTCTCACTCCGAGCAAGTGAGCTAATCTTCGGATGCACCCTTGATGTCCCTACTTTTCACATAAACAACACAATTTCAGTGATGTCATTGTGGATTTAATCACTGTCCGCTCGTGAGCATTTGCCTATACCCTAAACACCAGACCCTGATTCTTGAATTCTAAACTCCCAACTGTGCACTGCGAACTATATGGACATGGCAGACGACTCATAGCATGTTAGAAACTGTGAAAGAACCTGGTTGTCGCATTCAAACCTGAATTTTGTCTGGCAAGCAACGAAGCTGCTGCAGCTTCCTTGGTGCTCTTGAAGCTATCCACGAGCTCTGAGAGCTTGTCCACCTTCTCCTCGTTGCCTTGGTTGCCGAAATCGTCCATGGATTCTATGAATTTCCGATACAACTCACCCAAACCGTCGTCTTCCTCGTCATCGTCGTCAAACCTGGAATCTTCGTCTGTCTCAGCACTGAAGCAGTCGATATGCATGGACACATCACAGACGCTGCATCGATACAACCAGGTTTCATCTGACGGGGTATCGCAGAGGACGCACTGCTCAGACACCAGTGGAAAATAATCTACCATTACACGGTGAGAAGGATTGATTCGACAGAGAGGCTTGGATGGAAGAACCGCGCACAATGGGTGCAGATCGAAGTCACACCGCTCCTTGGTGCACGTGTAATAGAAAGTGTGAAGTATGTCATCGCCGCACCCATCGCAACAGCATGACAGAAATTTGCCTTTCGATGACTTGTGCACCAGCTTGAGCTTGTGAGGATGGCTTCTATGCATCAACGACTCGGCGTACTTCGCGCAGCGTGCATGCACAGCAAAGTTGGTGCAGTCAGGACACTTGTACACCCAAAGACTCACATCTTCCTCTGCTTCTCCTTGGCAACATTGACACTTGATGTCCTCTTCATCTTCATGTATGTAGTATCTTTGTAACGGATGCTTGTGGTAGTAAACCTGAACACCGCAACACACATCAACAAAGTTCTAGGCTCCAATTTGAACCCGCGGGACTTACTGTCAGGTTTCTTGGGACAAGATAAGTCCTCAAAAACCAACTAGTGCCAGCATATCTGTTGGCTCAAATGAGACCGACCAGGGTATAATTTAGAGCAACGGATGCTTTCATTCAGCGCAAAGTGGGACAACCACTGAATCGTGTGAAAACTGAAAACACTTGCAATGATATTACCTTGACTTCCTCCTGGAGTTCTACGCACCGTTTGTGTGCGTCAAATTGGCAACATTCGCAGTGGTAGAGGTCTCTGTAGCCTCCTTCCCCACACATGTCACACCCATACCCATAGTTGCCAAGGTAAGGTGATTTCTGCAGGAATTCGAGTGCATGGAAAGACGATCCTGCACATGGCAGCACTGCCTCTTCGTGGTGGCCTTCCTCTTCTTCATCGGCTGAAGTCAGTGTTAACAAGCCTAATTGTTTTGGATACGGATATGATATTAAGGTAATCAAAGATGTAAGATTACCAAATTCAAGTGGCAATAATGTCAAACTTGAGCACCAGCTCATATTAAAGGTAGTTAAAGATTTGAGTTTACCCAATTCATTTGGCAATGATGTCAATCTTGAGCACCTACTTATATTCAAGGTAGTCAAAGATGTGAGGTTACCCAATTCATTTGGCAATGATGTCAAGCTTGAGCACCTACTTATATCAAAGGTAGTCAAAGATGTGAGGTTGCCCAATTCATTTGGCAATGATGTCAACCTTGAGCACCCTCTAATATCAAAGGTAGTCAAAGATGTGAGGTTGCCCAATTCATTTGGCAATGATGTCAACCTTGAGCACTCTCTATATCAAAGGTAGTCAAAGATGTGAGGTTGCCCAATTCATTTGGCAATGATGTCAACCTTGAGCACCTACTTATATTAAAGGTAGTCAAAGATGTGAGGTTGCCCAATTCATTTGGCAATGATGTCAAGCTTGAGCACTCACTTATATCAAGGTAGTCAAAGATGTGAGGTTGCCCAATTCATTTGGCAATGATGTCAACCTTGAGCACCTACTTATTTCAAAGGTAGTCAAAGATGTGAGGTTGCCCAATTCATTTGGTAATGATGTCAAGCTTGAGCACATACTTATATTTAAGGTAATCAAAGATGTGAGGTTGCCCAATTCATTTGGCAATGATGTCAAGCTTGAGCACTCACACATATACAAGGTAGTCAAAGATGTGAGGTTGCCCAATTCATTTGGCAATGATGTCAACCTTGAGCACTCACTCATATTTAAGGTAGTCAAAGATGTGAGATTTTAATTTCATTTTGGCGTGATTTCAAGCAATGATTATATCAAGGTCGTCAAAGATGTTGGAGTTTACTTAAATTCATTTGTATTGATATCAAGCTTGAGCACGGTTATATCAAAAATAGTCAAAGATGTGAGGTTGCCCAATTCATTTGGCAATGATGTCAAGCTTGAGCAGTCACTCATATTTAAGGTAGTCAAAGATGTGAGGTTGCCCGATGCATTTGGCAATGATATCAAGCTTGAGCACCTTCTAATATCAAAGGTAGTCAAAGATGTGAGGTTGCCCATTTCATTTGGCAATGATATCAAGCTTGAGTACTCACTCATATTTAAGGTAGTCAAAGATGTAAGGTTGCCCAATTCATTTGGCAATGATGTCAAACTTGAGCACCTACTTATATCAAAGGTCATCAAAGATGTTAGGTTGCCCAATTCATTTGGCAATGATGTCAAGCTTGAGCAATCCCACATATACAAGGTAGTCAAAGATGTGAGGTTGCCCAATTCATTTGGCAATGATATCAAGCTTGAGCACTTGCTTATATCAAAGGTAGTCAAAGATGTGAGGTTGCCCAATTCATTTGGTAATGATGTCAAGCTTGAGCACCAACTTATATCAAAGGTAGTCAAAGATGTGAGGTTGCCTAATTCATTTGGCAATGATGTCAAGCTTGAGCACTTGCTTATATCTAAGGTAGTCAAAGATGTGAGGTTGCCCAATTCATTTGGCAATGATGTCAACCTTGAGCACCCCCACATGTATAAGCTAGTCAATGATATGAGGTTGCACAATTCTTTTGGCAATGATGTCAAGCTTGAGCACTCGCTTATATCAAAGGTAGTCAAAGATGTGAGGTTGCCCAATTCATTTGGCAATGATGTCAAGCTTGAGCACTAACTCATATTTAAGGTAGTCAAAGATGTGAGGTTGCCCAATTCATTTGGCAATGATGTCAAGCTTAAGCATTCTCTAATATCAAAGGTAGTCAAAGATGTGAGGTTGCCCAATTCATTTGGCAATGATGTCAAGCTTGAGCACTCACTTATATCAAAGGTAGTCAAAGATGTGAGGTTGCCCAATTCATTTGGCAATGATGTCAAGCTTGAGCACTCACTCATATTTAAGGTAGTCAAAGATGTGAGGTTGCCCAATTCATTTGGCAATGATGTCAAGCTTGAGCACCCGATTATATCAAAGGTCGTCAAAGATGTTAGGTTGTCCAATTCATTTGGCAATGATGTCAAGCTTGAGCACCTGCTTATATTGAAGGTAGTTAAAGATGTGAGGTTGCCCAATTCATTTGGCAATGATGTCAAGCTTGAGCATCCTGATATATCAAAGGTAGTTAAAGATGTAAAATTGCCTAATTCATTTGGCAATGATTTCAAGCTTGAGCATCCTGATATATTAAAGGTAGTTAAAGATGTGAGGTTGCCCAATTCATTTGGCAATGATGTCAAGCTTGAGCACTCGCTTATATCAAAGGTAGTCAAAGATGTGAGGTTGCCCAATTCATTTGGTAATGATGACAAGCTTGAACACTCACTCATAATTAAGGTAGTCAAAGATGTGAGGTTGTCCAATTCATTTGGCAATGATGTCAAGCTTGAGCACCTGATTATATCAAAGGTCGTCAAAGATGTTAGGTTGTCCAATTCATTTGGCAATGATATCAAGCTTGAGCACCTGCTTATATTGAAGGTAGTTAAAGATGTGAGGTTGCCCAATTCATTTGGCAATGATGTCAAGCTTGAGCACCAACTTATATTTAAGGTAGTCAAAGATGTGAGGTTGCCCAATTCATTTGGCAATGATGTCAAGCTTGAGCACCAACTTATATTTAAGATAGTCAAAGATGTGAGGTTGCCCAATTCATTTGGCAATGATGTCAACCTTGAGCATCTACTCATATTTAACGTAGTCAAAGATGTGAGGTTGCCCAATTCATTTGGCAATGATATCAGGCTTAAGCAACCGCTCATATATAAGGTAGTCAAAGATGTGAGGTTGCACAATTCATTTGGCAATGATGTCAACCTTAAGCACCCACTTATAGCAAAGGTCATTAAAGATGTGAGATTGCCCAATTTTTTTGGCAATAATGTCAAGCTTGAGCACTCACATATATTAAAGGTAGTCAAAGATATGAGATTGCCCAATTCATTTGGCAATGATGTCAAGCTTGAGCACTCACATATATTAAAGGTAGTCAAAGATATGAGATTGCCCAATTCATTTGGCAATGATGTCAAGCTTGAACAACCCCACATATTCAGGGTAGTCAAAGATGTGAGGTTGCCCAATTCATTTGGCAATGATGTCAAGCTTGAGCACTCGCTTATATTAAAGGTAGTCAAAGATGTGAGGTTACCCAATTCATTTGGCAATGATATCAAGCTTGAGCACCTCCACATATTAAAGGTAGTCAAAGATGTGAGGTTGCCCAATTCATTTGGCAATGATGTCAAGCTTGAGCACCTACTTATATTAAGATTTTTTAAAGATAAAAGACTTTCTATTGATGTTGGTAATGATTTTAACTTTTTACAATCCTTCAAATTAAGTATTTTTAAAGAAGTCATATATTGAATTTCATTTGGTAGCATGCTCAAGTTTGAACATCCTTGTAAGTCAAGTTCCAATAATGTAGCGATTTTAAAGAATAAATTTGGAAATTTTTCTATAAAAGAACAATTTCTCAATTGTAAGACGTTTAAATTCTCAAACTTTCTATAAACATCTTTGTCATATAGCATGTACAATACTTTATCTACTAATTCTTCTTTTAATTTGGTGTGAGATGACATATCTAGTAGAAAACATTTTAAACTAAGAGAATATTTTACCAATATAAAATATATGTTTAGTATCCTTATAACAATATTTGGTGCAAAAACACCAATATTACAACTCAAAAATTGAAGAGATGAAAAACAAGCACTTCTTATTTCACAAATACTATTGTTATCTTGATGGTTGTAAAATAATCCCTCCAACTAAAAACCAACACAATTAAACATACAAAAATATTAGAATTTCCACATTATTGGTACACTGAATATATATACAAATCTAATTATAATACAAGATTAATTTATTTAACTAATAACATTACATCAACATACATCTAAAATAATATAATAAAAATGAGATGATATAAAAATAAAAAATTCCAACCTTTAAAATATTCATTCTTTTTTATTTATATTACTTCTATACATGCTATTTTGATAATAGTTAGATAAATTACTTTCTTTGATACTCCTTGAAATGGATCTATACTCAAATTCCACATTCGTGTGTGTTTATACTCCATTTCAATTTCAACAATCTTTCTACCCATATCTCGTAGTTGATCATGTATTCTTATAATTCCATCTTTGTCTTCTTTTACCAATGATTGGTAAATCAACGTATCTAATATTAATTCCATATCTTGTTCTAATTTTTTTTCTTTATTATTGACCCATAATCGCAATGCTCTTTCTTTTGACATGCCTTGTGGACATACATCATTACAAAAGAAACAACATATGTCTAAAAATATATTCTTCTCTTCAACTTCTAAATTATCAAAGCTTACTCTTAATATCTTCCAAATCTTGTAGTCACTATTTTTTTCATCTCCATCCAAGTCACTTCCTCTTTTTAACTTTTGTAAAGCTCGCTCCCAACATCTCAACCTCTTTTTTTCTCTTAAGAATGCTCCCATAACTTTTAGACTCAAGGGTAGGCCATTGCAAGCTCTTACAATCTTTTTGCCAACCTCAACAAGTTCATTAGGCAAATTGTCTTGGCCACAAGAATGAGTGACAAACAACTTCAAACTTGTTTCTTCATTAAGTTCTTCAACATTTATTTTACAAATTCCTTTACCATGATGCTTTATTATCTTTTCATCTCGAGTTGTTGCAATCAATGTGCTACCATTGCTAGCAAATATGTCATCCATAGGTACAACATCTTCAATTTCACTTTGATTCTTCACATTATCAAAGATCAAGATAGTTTTGTTCATGATCAAGAATGATTTCAATATTTCTTGAGCTTCCTTTAAATCTCTTGGTTTTGATTCAACTTTAAATTGCTCTAAAATATTGCAAGAAGTTGTATAGCAATCACCACCACTTTCAATACACTCAATAAAGCATGAGGCATCATACATGTGCTTCACATCATTCAATGTGGCCTTTGCTATTGTGGTCTTGCCTATTCCACCCATTCCAACAAGATATAATGCCTTCACTTTATCTGCACATCGTTGTCTTATTTGTGATAAATATTGTACTCTACCAAATATTTCTTCCTCGGAGAAATCAACCTACAAATAGAAATTCAACCATATATTAACAACAACAGAAGTATGATGTACGTATTACATTTTAACCTAGTCTTATTAACTTGAGCTCATAAGATGGCATCTAGACATCACTATAGCATAGAAGAGTGTGAAGCAAGTATGTATTGAATAAATTGTATTGATTGAATTTTTCATTTGTACACACTTTAGTGCAAGTCTTACCAATGGCAATCTATTATGTATTTGCTGAATTTCTATATTTTGATGACAATTGTTCTTTGCTACTCCATAATATGGTGTATTTGCCACATCACTTCCAACTAAAAACTTTTTCTTTAGTAAGTTCAATCTTTCACAAATATTTGCAAACTTTGGTCGATGCAAAGGATTCAACCTCCAACATTCTTTGATAAGCTCACTCAATTCATCACAATTTGAAGGTAAGCTTGGCCTCTCACCTTTTTCAATTTTTTTTAATATCTTTGTTATTGTAAAACTATCATCAAATAGATCTTTTTTTGAAAGAATCTTAGAACATACCATTGCAAATGAATAAACATCTGCTTCAAAAGGACACATTGTCATTGTTTGAAATTTGCTTTTCAATGCCTCTGGAGCTATATATTTCTTACTACCGTAAATATATCTATTCTTTTTAGTATTTGGATTGCTTCCAACTTCAATCTTGGACATTCCAAAATCAATCACTTTCACAATAGCATGTGGAACAATCTTGTTCATAATTTTTGTCTCCATAATATTAACCAAAATATTCTCAGGCTTTAGATCACGATGTGCAATGTGCATATCATGCAAATAACACATCCCTTTTGCAATTTGATACATAATATCAATAAGAAAAATGTAAGATAATTGCTCTTTTGTTTGCAACATGTCATTTAAATTTGTTTGCATTAATTCCATTCCCATATATAAATAATCTTTTTCTACTATTGTCTCAAAAGACTCACCACTTTCATTGGAATTACCTTTCATTGCAAAATAATATGTTATCAAGTTGGGATGGCATAAATTAGCTAGAATGCCCACCTCTCTCTTAAAAATCATATTAAATGCAACATCCATCTTTTTAGTTGCACACCAAAGTCCCAACCACTTTGATTTGTAAACTTTTCCATAAAATCCTTCATTGATGCATTTTATAATTTCAAGACTTTTCTTCTCTGTTGAAAGTTTAAAATCGTCTAATTCCCCACCTTCTGTGCGAATCAAATCTTCCAATCTTTGTAGTAGATGCTTTGCCAATCCATAATATTCAAAATCTTCCTCTCTAATTGCATGGATCAACCTTTCACGTAGAAATTTAACATCATCTTCCACTTCATCACATGTTGCAACATTAAAAGTAGCAAATATAGTGTCTTCAAATTTGTTGGGATAGTGCTTTAAAAGCATATCACTTACTATATCACAACAACATTTCAAATCCAAAACTAGTTCCCTAAAAGTCTCTTTATTATTTAATTGGAAGATAGCTTCTTCACACCAATTTGGTTCTCCACAATTTTTGACTAGAATATAAGATTTATTTATTATACAAAATAACTCACTCAATAAAAGTCCAAATTCCAATCCATCATTGGTGCAAGTCATTAGATGGTCAAAAACCTTTGTAACATGTTCAATTTTCTTGCACAAATTCACACATTGGTTTCTATTCAACAAGTCTTTTTTCTTCAATAAAACCTTGAATGCTCCAATATATACTTTAGATCCTTTCCAAGTATCGTCACAAATACCTTGCATATCTGAAATTTGGACATATTGTTCCATGTTGCTTGAAGATCTTGACATGCAAAAACCATGTAAATAGCTTGAAACCATGAATATATATCGCTTGAGTAATTCCAAAGCATATTCCATAATGATTTAATAAAAAAATATTCCAATTTTACTTTCTCACCACCTGTAGAAAATTATATGTTAAATTTGTTTTGTATTTGAAGAATATTCATCAAATACTCTTTTACCCACATTATCTTATAAACCATGCAATTCTACATCCTACAAATTAAATCTATAATTCTAAAATTCAACCATCAATCCTAAATAACCCTATACCCTAAATGCTTAGTTTCTTAATATAATTAAATCTCTAAATTTCAACCTACAACTTCAATATAAAAATTACTCATCTTAAATCAAAATCCTAAATCTTAAATGACTTATACCTACAAACATCTACTCTACAAACTTTAATACACAATTAAAATAATTTTTCAAGAAGATACAAATATGCAAACATGCTCTTCCTGCAACTATGCATATATTCATTTCTCCACATAATTCCACTATTAAACAAAAACACATTATCCCATCTCCAAAAATACAAATGCTTCTAGAAGAAATTGCATCTACAAATGCTTACACAAGAAAAACAATTAAATATTCTAAATCCATTAATATATATCTTATAAATAATTATTTACTCTTAAAGGTTATATTCAAAACAAAGTTTTTAAATCCTTCACTTTAATAAGTAGATCTTACTTAATATAGTAGTAAATACATTAAAGAATGATTTATAGAAGACTAAAAGATATAAACGATTAATATTTTAAATTAAAATTAAATACAAAAATTTCCATTTTTACGAAGATACTTAACTTCACTCTATTCTCATCCAACATCTACATATAAACTAAATTCATTCTCCTTAAATTTTCAATCAGAACACGATAGTCACTTCTACACTTCTGGTAACAAACAAAAATATAAAAAAAAACACTTCAAAACAGTAGCCACTCAGCCATGCGGAAACTATTCTCATGTACTTTCGCTCACGCTGCAATCCATCCATTCCACCACACCCTCAGCAGACCACTCCCTACTCCAACCGGGTTCAGACAACTGCCTATTCTCTGGAGGAAGCAGGCGAGGCAAAGCAATCTTCGTCGACTACTCCGGCGACGCCACTACTTGCGCCAACGAGAGCAACGTACAGAACCCAGTTCAGCAGCTGCCCAACAACTCAACAAAGCATGTGACTCTGCAACCCAAGCCAAGTACAAACCCTTACCGACAAATGCACGCGAACCAAGCTACTGCTGACCCGAACCGTCCACGGAATCTCGTTGTGATCTCAACCACCGCGTCAACTCGGCCCTGAGGATGCTATTCTCAAATACTTGTGCTCACGCTGCAATCCATCCATTCCACCACACCCTCAGCAGACCACTCCCTAATCCAACCGGGTTCAGACAACTGCCTATTTTCTGGAGGAAGCAGGCGAGGCAAAGCAATCTTCGTCGACTACTCCGGCGACGCCACTACTTGCGCCAACGAGAGCAATGTCACAGGGTGTGGGCATGCCTGAAAGAGAGAAGGCACGGACCTTTCAGCGATTGCTAGGGAAGGCAAACAACTGTGGTGGAGGCCATGTGAGGCTCTGTTTGCTTGGATCCGGTCACGCTCAAGATGAGAATGAGACTGATTGGTGGTCATCATCCGTCAGAAGGATGATAACCCGACGGGAACATCCTTTGATTGGCGTGGAAACGCGTGGTTTTCGTGGGTGGCTGTCATCGCGCCAGAATTCCAGCGCTTGCTGCCTCCGCGGAACCGCCGCATGATGTCAGCTCTTGAAGTAGGCGCGTGCACCACTTTGTAAACAGTCCCGGAACTGCATCCGACCAAGATGATCTCGTCGAAGAACAGGTCCACATTCATCCCACACAGAAATCGATGCCAATTGCACACCTCTAAAACACGGACTTGATTCCGGATGTTCGAACACCACAGATAGGTCGTCGCACCCCGATATGGTGTTTGTAGAGCACTCTTTCATCAGAGCACTGACAAATACGTCAAGTGTTGAAGCCACAGGTGAAAAGCTGCCCGATCAACTGGCTAGCGAAGAACTTGAATTGCAATCAATCACAAGTTGGAAGAAAAAGGCGGCAACCGCAAGCAGTTCGCAGATTAGGAGGTTCCAGCATGGCATGAGGATGAGTTGAAAAGAATGGCAAACTTTGAAACCATTTGCACAAATGATTAAATAATTGTGTAAGTCCTTATTTTATCATTTCATTGTTGGTTTGGTATATGACATCTCTTATTCCTTGTGGAAAAAAATTCCTTGTGGAAAGAACTAAAAGTAGAATGTTGTTATGAATATAAATTATTTTGGATTTTTGATTAATTTACTATCTAAGAATATTAATAATTAAAATTTAACTAATATTTTTTGAATTTAGAGATACTTTATGTAGACTAAATTTGATACTTATGCATGTTGGAGTATTATCCACCAAAATGTCTCTCTTATTGTAGATTCGTTATTTTTTTGTCTATAAGTCTAATATTATTATTTTCAATTCTTTCATCACTTTTTTCCTACTCCTTAGACCTTTGTAAAATTCTAGATTCACTAGTTTGCACCTCTACTCTTTTTTTCTTGATTTTTTTAGTTAATCTATCTCTAATTTTTTGGATCCCAATCTTCTATGTTTTATAATTTTATTTATTTATTTATATTTAAAATGATCATAATCAAAATTTTAATTTTGTTGATAATTTGATACTTTTACACCATTTTGGTCAAGTTGCCTTTTATCATGAACATGATAATTCTCATATAAATTTGATTGATATATATATATATATATATATATATATATAATTTATAATAATATAGTTTTAATTCCATTTTTTTTTTATAGTCTAGAAATTTTAAATCTATTGAAAAAGTTTTTATTTTTATTCTAACTTATTCAAGTTTTGATTAACCTTTTGGTTTTACAAATCTTATGAATTGTTAGATCATGTCATGTCTTTGACTAATCTACCTATTGTCAAGGACATGAACTAAAACAGATGCATAAGTTAATAAGAATTATGCCAAAGGAAATTAACAAGATGGAAATAAAGAAGTATACATATTCAAGAAGAAATTGGAATGGCTAATGCTAAAGACTAGAAAATACATAAGACTCTTGAACTAGACTAGAAGCAAAAAAGGAATTGACAAGAGTGAAGAAGGCTTCACTCTTGTTTCTATAAATATTATCTATCTAATAGCTACATGGCGGTATTCTATAGGACCTCCTACACATGTCTAATTTGTAAGACACGTGTCAAACTTGCAAAATAAGTTTGTTACATGTGCGCCATGTACTTGACTTGTTTCACAAGCTACCAACATGTGTGACACGTGGCTAGCTTGTTGACCAAGTTTCTAATGTACCAATCACCTATAGACATGTTTAAAGGTGATTCCACGTCTATGAAGATTCTAAGAAACTTCTCTATAAGATATTATCAAATTAACTTATTTTACCTACTTCTATCAATTTATATTAATTAGATAATTATTCAAATAAATCTTATGTCCATGATATTATTCCTCCTTCTAGGGACAAGTTCCACGAGGAGCGGTAATTACATGTTGAAGAAGTCAAAGATACATCAAATTGTACTTACCACATATTCTGATCTTTGTTCCCTTTGAAGGTAGTTAAAGGTGCTTTCAGCCATTGATAGTGTCCCATACCAAAGCATGAGGACCACCCTGTTATTTGATCATTGTTGAGGCCTTCATAACTTCTTTCAAAGAAAATATTTGGAATACCATCAAGAGTAGTTCCTACCTCTAAAAATATCATCAAACATCGAGAGTCTCTTCTAAGGTTGTGATACTAAATAAGTTATATTTCACCATCAATCCAAAGAAGAATATATTATTCTTGAGGATCTTCATCTCTATTCTCTCGTCTTGAAGGTTGTAATAGTTATAATGTCTCGTCCGATAAGTTAGCAAATAATGGTTCTTAAGCGAAATTTGCTAGTTGTTGATCTTCCATCTCTTTAGTACAAACAAATTCAAAGAAATAGTAAATAATGATATAAGATAGAATGAAACCTCTATAGAACCTGCTTTACTTTATAACAAAGATTTTCTTGACTCTTTATCTTGATTTTGATGGATGTCGTCAATGAAATGCGTTGACTATTACTGATATATTTACTAGATTCCTCGATGGCTCCCATGTGTATTCACTAATATCATACCCGCGCTAATGCACAAGATATTCCAATTGATTTTGGTCCCGCCTTGAATCTAAAATCTCTTCTACCTCGAATTCTTCATTGTTGTCTACTTCTATAAGAGGCAGTGGCATTTGTCTTCTTCTTTTTATATCTACTATTTTATATGGCTTAAATAGTGATATAAGGAATACAAGATAGATCTTCATAGATTTTGGTAGACATAATCAATAAGCAATTGGATTGATTTATTCACAAATCAAAAAAAGTCCAAGCCTACAATAATCTAGCTTATTGCAAAGATAGATAGTCTTGATATTACGACAAAGTAACCATACCTTATCGCCCATGTGGAATTGAGGTTGTTCCTTGTGATAGACATCTGCATTGATTTTTTTATCGTTCTTGAATTTTCTTTAATTGCGCCTTCATTGTTGCATATAGCTTTGACAATCGATTCGCCAAATCTTTCATCGTAGGATTATCAGCTTTTCAAAAGTCAAAAGTATCAAGTCATGGATAATAATCGTAATTTATAAAGAATAGGATTTGTTGAGTAAAAGAATATATCAAATTATTATAAGCAAACTTTATCAAGGGCAAAAGAGTTGTCGAATCATCTTGATGGTAGTTGATGGTACATCTCATATATTGTTCCAAAACTTAATTTACTCATTTTATTTGTCCATCAATTTGAAGGTGGAAAGCTGAAGATAATTTTATATCTACCTTCAATATTTTAAAAAAAGTCCTCCAAAACCTTGATATAAATTGTATTCCTGTGTCTGATATAATATCCTTTGATAATCTATGATAGCGATAAATATTATCAAAGAAGAATTTAGCTATTTTTTCACTTGTAATAGATTTTGTATATGGTATAAAATGTGCCATCTTAGTAAAATAATCTACAATCATGAATATAGAGTCATATGAACTTGACTTATAAAGATTCGTGATAAAATCTATGGAAATAGAAGACCAAGATTGTTCTAGTACAAGTAATGGTTGAAAAAGTCTATAAGGTCGGTGACGAGGAATTCTTGATCTTGAATAAATGTCGCTCGATTGTACAAACTCTTTAATTACCTTTCACATTTGGGACCACCAAAAATCTCTTGATATTAGTTCCAAAATCGTATTATATCTAAAATGCCCTATTGTAGGGAGGTTGTGATGAGCTTCTAGAGCTTGTAGTCATGCTACACCTTCTGAAATATATAGGTATCTTTCAAAGTAGAATAGATCATTCTTGAATTCAAACTTGAAAGTATCATGAGATTAAGATGAATTATTCTTAATTTCATGAACAAGAGGATTTGAAGACATATTTGATTAGATTTGTTTGACAAAAGTTGAATCAACAGTCAATATTGATTTCATTGCTCAAAGATGAAATTACTCCGACTTTAGGAGGATCGTTCTTTGTTGATCAAAAGCTAAATCTCTTTCTTTTGGTACAAGATAACATCATCTAGAAAAGGCATCGGATAGACCTTATTATTTTTATGGCCGATAGGTGAAAATAAACTTGAATCTTGACAAAGACATGCTCCAACAAGCCTAACAATAATTCAACATATGCACGGACATGAAATACTTGAGGTTCTTGTAATCTGTATACACGGTGATTGGATTAGAAGCGCCTTTTAGATAGTGACGCCATTCTTAAAAAGAATCTATAATTGTAAAAAGTTTTTTATTATGGATTTTGTAATTGATCTCTGTTGCTGAAAATTTCTTAGAATAGAAAGTTATTAGGTGGAGTTTGTCATCTTTTCCCATTTGTGACAATATTGCCCTCAAAAAAAAGTTTTACGTGTCTGTTTCCATAAAAAATTCCTTGAAAAAGTCAACACGATACAAGATTGGTGCAAAAATAAAAGTTGTCTTCAAAGCCTCAAATAATGCTTCTGCTTCTTTACTCCATTTGAGTTTGTCCTTACAAGTTAAGTGTATAAGTGGAGCTATAACTTGAAAAAAGTTCTTGATGAAGATTTGATAGTAATTGGCAAATCCCAAAAAGCATTGCACATCTCTTATTGTTTTTGGAATCTTCCAATCTATGATGGTTTGGACTTTCTTAGGATCCATTTTGAGGCCATCATTCAAAATGATGTATCCTAAGAACTCAACTTCAATAGTGTGAAATACAGACTTTTCCATCTTGGCATATAATCCTGCATCTCTAAATTTTTATAACACATGACAAATATGAAATTTATTTTTTTCTGTGTTTTTAGAATAGATCAAAATGTCTTCTAAATAGTAGATAACAAAATCATCAAAAAATTCAGAAAAAATATCATTCATTAGATGTTGAAAAGCAGTTGGTGTATTTATAAGTCCGAAAGGCATGACATTATATTTGAAATGTCCATACCTTGTTCGAAATGCAGTCTTCCATTCATCATCTTTTTTGATATGCATCAGGTTGTATGCTTCTTTTAGATCTGTTTTTGTATAGATCTTAGCTTAGTTCAATTGATCAAAAAGTCTAGATATCGAAGGTAGAGGGTATCTATTCTTGATGATAATCTTGTTGAGTCCTTGATAATCTATACATATTCATAGTGATCCATCTTTTTTCTTCACAAACAAGATAGGAGTTCCTTTTCGAGATTTTAAATGGCATATAAAATTCTTTGCCAAATTCTCATCAATGTATTTCTTGAGTTCAGCCAATTTGTTTTGTGATAAATTGTATATTGATTTGAATGGAGGCTGAGTATCCTCTTTAAGATCAATTGAATAATCATATAGATGATGCTTTAGAAGAATATTTACATTCTTCTTCTCAAAAATATCTTGATAATCTTGATATTGACTTAGAATGCCACTTGAAGCTTTCCACTATCAGAAATGGATGTAGTATAAATAGTAAAAGATGATCCTTTTTTTGTTGCCTTCATAAAAACTTTTGTGCCTACAAGTATGGATTTTACTATACTAGACTTATGGCTTGTTACTTGCCTAATGGGACTCTTATTAATACTTTGAAAAAAGTCAAGTTTACAAGAAATCTAAACTATTTGAGGATTATATTTTTCTAATCATGATAAATTTAGAATAATTAGATTAGAAGGAGATTTAATTATATTAAAAATTACACAACTATTATGACCATCTATTATTATATTTATAAGAAGAATTTCATGAGTAATATCTCTAGAAGATTATAGGCAATCATCTATAACTTCTACATATATGATGTTGTATGGCGTTGTCGGGGTAGAGAGAATTTGCCTTAAGAAAGCGCTGGGCTTCTAGCTGTCACTAATTTCTCAATCAAGCTTCAAAAATGAGGAAAACTCAAAGTTTATATATATATATTTTTCTTTTTTGAGAAATTACATCAAATACATAAGCCTCAAGTAACTAACAACATCCAAAGTATGATAAAATCTCCTAAAACCTTATATATCTTTATGTAGAAATTTTCCCGAACTTCTTATATCTCTTGATCCGACCGTCCAAACATGGTAAAATTTTACATGAAGTACTGATATATTCTTATCAACCTCTACAACAATTTTCAATTGCAAATTCATTGCGGATCTTGAGATATCTTGAAAATCCTAACAATCGCTTCAAACCCTTGTCTTTATACACCCGCATACAAATTTCTTCATATCTCACAAACCATAAGCTCAAATTCCATGAAATTTATATGTATAGCTTTTTAACACAAAATTTCACATTTTCCAAGAAGTTTGAGCCAAAATTTCGTCTGAAAACTCAAGTTATGGCTCAAAGCATAACTATTAATAATACAGTGTGCTTATTGCCTTGGAATTGGATGCGCTGTCTTCAACTCTTCATATTTCCTTCGTCTAAATTCAAAACTTAAGAATTCCTTCATAAGAAAAGTAGATCTTGAAATCACCTTTCCAACCGCACCATCCAATCTCCAAAAGCCTCCGTACAACTCTGCAAAATCCCAAAAGAATGACAATATATATGAAATCTACTCTTTAACTTTGAACAAGTATAACTTCTTCACAGTACTCCAAATCGCCTAAAATTTACTCTCAAACTATATCCAAAACCCTAAACTCTACAACCCGACCTTTGAAATTGTGAACCCCCTCTTTGAAGTTGCCGAAAAATCCATGTTAAGGTTGCGGGTAGCCTCCTCAAAGCCCATTGGGCATGGTATTCGACCAATAGGGATGAAGTTTCCTATTCCTTGCCTTCATCCGACCATGGCTTGATTTCATCCCTCCCAATTAGCCTCTTACTAGCTTAAATTTTCATCCTTAAGTCCCCACCTTCTCTCAAGGTTTCATACTAAACATTTAGATCTTATAATTTTTAAATATCATAACTAAAATAAGTAAAATAAAATAAAATAAAATAAAGTTTCTTATATCAACCATTTTTAATTTAACTTACTAACCATTCTAACACACATCTAGATTCATAAACATATAATATATTTTAACTAATTTTTACATACTATAAGTAATTACAGTACGACATCCACGCCCTCTAAACCTGCACATCTTCTGGTATGTGCCACTTTTCACGTCCCTTTTTACGTCATATATATTGCTCTTAATCACTTACAAGTTCATCAACCTCCTGCTCTTGGTCCAAGTATTGAGGTAGAAATTCTTCAAGATTCTCTACTTCAAATCGTCTATCTCTTCTTTTGAAAGCTTTCACCCTCTTTCCAGCTACTGGAATTCTGATAACAGCTCCATCTAGCTCCCATAAGGAATACGTAGCATTATCATTAACTTTAAACACTACATATGGTCCAAACCATTTCTTTACAAATTTCTTTACAGTGCTATGTTGATGCTCTAAGCTGCTATCATAGATAAGAACCCAATCTCCAACTTGAATAGGCTTAGGTCTTAGCTTGTGGCTCCTATCAAACCTCTTCTTATTTCCCAGTCTTGCTGCCTTTAACCTTTCAGTTGCAATCTACAAGTCCTTAGGTAACCTTTTCAACTGTTGGATGCGAAGTTCTAATAATCTATCACGCCATCTTTCCAGTTATTACAAAAATATCCACATAGGTAGAGATTTTTTAACCTGCATCATAAAGCTTTTGTCCCAACACGTTCACGGGCATATAACTAAGGATGTGTGATTACGAAGAGTTCTATCACCCACAAAGAAATTAAGCAATTGTTTCATCACACCATTTCACCGTACGCTTCTGTAATTCAATGCTTGAATGATGTGAGGATGACCTTTCTCACTTTTACCATTTACCTCAGGATTATAAGAAGTAGTCAATTTGAGTTAAACTCCATACCTATTAAAGAATTTCCTTGCTTCAACAACATCCAACTCTCCTCTATCAGCTCTCATCCTTCCAATGCTTCCATATCTACTGAAGATGTCTTTAAGTATAAATCTGCATACTGCTTCAATGGTCTTGGCCCTCAATGTCCTTCCTTCAACATAATTTGATAGCTCTTCTCTTGCCAATACCAAATATTTCTTGCTCCAAAGTCCTAATGGCATAGCTACCAAATCAATTATCCATTGAAAATGTATAGCAGGTGGGTAAGTAGGATGTAATCCATCTCTATGTCTGACCTTAGATTGTAGCTGACACTCTGTGCATGAACTTACAAAATCTTCAACATCCTTGTACAAGCCCTTCTACCAATATCTTTCCTTGATCTTTGTATAAGTGGACCAAACTCCTCTATGTCCTGCCCAAAGTGTGTCATGAAATTCTTTCAAAATTTTATTCTTGGTCACAAAATCTCCTACCACCCTCAATGGGATTTTGTCACCTCTTTTCGGCCTCTTCCAAAGATATCCATCTTTAAGCAAATAAGCATATGAATGGTGCTTGATATCTTTAAAGGTCTTATCCATCCAATCTTCTTGCCTCTTCATTGTGCTCAAATAGATTCCAATATTTTTCAGTTGGCCTTCATATAGATCTTCATAGAAGATTTGAACATCATCCCCAAAATCCATTCTATTAGTAACAAACGAATATCCATAGCTCTTCTCTTCTTGATATTCATCTTCTTCCTGTGCCATCATTTCCTCCTCAAAGGTATATTCACTTCAGAGCAGTACGCTCCGCTTTTATCGAAATTTTTTACTAGGCCGATATGTATCAACATGTGACTAATGTTTTAACGTAGCTATCCATCTCAACATAGCAACGTTCTGAGAGCGCATTGGATTACCATTCCAAAGAAAGCGAAACAAGGTTCCAAAATCACACACTGTACCAATCAAATACCTTCGCTTTTAGAGCAGTTGAATGCTCCCCAAAGCCTTCCTTTTAACTCGCGATAAGCCCTTTGCCTTCAGAAGATTCTCATTCAACCTATGGAAGAAATCTTTCTTCTCCATCATTCTTGTCTAATAGCCCATTCAATTGCTGCAGGATTAGATCCACCGCACACTAACGGCCTCCACATCGACAATCTACTTGCCTAAAGATAAAGCCAGCGAACTCATTATCAAAACAACTTGACACCGCACGGCTATCTTTTGTTCATCTTCCCAGATAAACCTTCTTCTCTTCTTCAATAATTTGTATAGTGGCTCTGAGATATGTGCAAAGTGAGGCACCCAAATGTGATTGAACACACATGCACCCAAAAATCTTCTAATTTCTGTAACACTTCCACATGCCTTCATTCTAGATATAGCATCAATTTTTTTAGGATTTGATTTTCTACCATACCTGCCACACATGTGTCCTACCACCAAAATCTCACCAACTCCAAAACTTGATTTTTCCACTGATAATATCAGATTAACTGACTCAAGTTTCTCTAATATCCGAGCCACATCTTCAATGTGCCGCTTGACAAACTGCCTGCAATCCTTAGTATCTATAGTCTCATCCTTGTCTTCCTCTTTGCTTCCCTTTATAGGTATGTCATCCAAAAATGGGATCGTCTTCTCAGGTACAAACTCATTTAATATTTGATTCATAGTGTTTTGCATATAAGCCACAGAGTTAATTGCACCTTGAGGTAAGGTGCGCATCCTCATTAATCTCAAAGGAGTTTTCATGGTAGTCAAGTCTCTACTTTCCTCAGCCAACTGAAATTGATCATACCCAGAATACAAGTCTCCGATAGAATAGATGGCATGGCCTGCAAATTGTTCAGCTACTTCATCCACCATGGGACCTGATCCCATATTTCGAATAGTCACCCTATTTGCTAGTTGCATATCTTGAATGAACCTCAATGCCCTTGATTTCTTAGGTATTGTGAACCATTTGTTAGAATAAGGAGCAATTGAAGGTTCAAGGATACCCATTCCCACCTTCTGTTTTAATAATTCTATTAACTTGGGAAGTAAAGCTCTAAGATGCGATAGCTCTTAAATCCCACGGAACATGCAGACGCGAAAATTACCATATATATACAACATTAGGACCACATACACCCAACTTCATCGAATTAAAGAAATGCCTTACTGCCAGTTCATCAAGCATTTCAAACGCCATCCTTTCTGGCAATGTCAAGAAATCACCCCCTCCAATCTTCAACTTAGCCAATGACTCCTTCGTAAACTGATGTCCAATTTTGCATTTCTCTCTAAACCGTGGTTCTATGATTGCTTGCTTGATGTGCTCCATAGTATCAAATGATAATTGAGTGGCTACTGGTTTCACTTTTTTGGCTACAGTCTTATACTTGGTTTGTACAATGGCCTCAAGTTTCAATCCATAGCTTGTAGCAATTTTAGTACATGTTATAATTTCCTCCAACTCCTTATAAGTCTTCCATGATTGTACCTCTACTATAACATCTTCATCCATCTTTGTAGCTAAGTTCTCCATAACTTGTATCAATCCATCTTCAAATCCAGCTTCTTCCAATATTCCAACTATAGATTCATCACTTGAAACTAAACCCACTCTTTTTAAGTTTTTCTCTTGCTTCTTTACTCTTCTCTTATTTACAGAATCTAAATCTTCAATCCTTTGCATACTCACAAATCCATTACCACTCAAATTCAAAAATCCAAAATTCAAATTGTCTACATTGGGGTTGGCAGATGATCCATTTGCACCCATGTATCCCCATCCTACAAGGGTGCTCTCTAGAAATCCACAAATTTAATTTCCGGATCTAGAGGCATGTCTCTCAATTGCGCTCTGTGCCTTTCATGAATAGGTTTCATTGTGATAAATTGCACAACCTTTTTTCTATCACAACTACAAATCCTGGTATAATGTGAGCCATCATCCAAGACTCTAGTTTCCATTCTAGCAGCTGTAATATAAGGTTGACCAAGTATTACCAGATATGTAGTAGAATTTTGTACGAAGAAGTTCTATTCCACTTCCACATCTCCAATCCTAGTCTTCATAGCTGGACAAGCTCCATATAAATCACCTTACTGGTTATTTGCAGCTCTAATCACCCAGCCATGGTTGATATCGATTGGCCTTTTACTCTTTTCATACTCCCGCCTAGACATGATGTTGATTTTTGATCCATGATCAACTAAAGCTAAGACTGTGTCTTTACAATTTCCCAACCTCACATAAGTCTCTGTCGTAGCTCTAGCCCAATAAGAAACTGAGTAGATATTATTCTCCAACTCATCACTATCTTCTTTTGAGAAGCTAATAACACGTGCTTCCTGTGTAATCTTCTTTTCTTTGCCAGATTCCATAAGTATGTCATTTGTTTGATGCCCTTCTATATCCTTTGCATGATTGATCTGAAGTCTATTCTCCATATCACCCTTGCTTCCAAACTCTGGTAATGCAGTCTGTACAAAAACCTGCCCTATCTCCTCTTCCTCATCCTTGGTCACACGAGTATCCAATGCTTCTACCATGATAGCTTCAGCTGTCATTTGCCTCTTTCTTTTTATCACATCAATGATTAACTCATGGAAATCTCTCTTGGCTATACCAAGAGCTTCTCTTAGAGTGAATTCAATCTTAGCATCCAAAATCTTTTCCTCCAAGATACTCTTCATATCTGTGGATGTTTCAATATCAGATTGAAACTTGTAGGCAAGATTTTTACCTTTGGTTTTATATGTGCCATCCTTCTCTTGCTCTTTTTCCTTCTCCCACCACTCTTTTGGTGGTGGCGAATCACCAGGACGAGTAGAAAGAGACACCTTCTCCGATTTTTGCTGTGGAAAAGTTTCTTTGTTTTGTGGAGATCTCTTCTTGATTGTAGGTTCTCCAACATCCTCCTCTTGAACAGCTCTACCTCTCTTCTCTTCAACCACAGCATCATGCACACCATCACTCTGTTGGTTTCCACCTAAAAATACTTTGATGCTAATAGCGTCAACTGGATCATTCCATCCAGTCATCTCCCTGATAACTTCAGCTCCCCTGATCATCGCCTCTGTAGCTGGTGAAGAAATAGCCTTAATTGTTTTCTGTTCAACCGTAATAGAATAAGACTCTACTTCCTTCCCATGCATGGCACTAGTTTTATATGCCTGCTCTTCTACCAACTTCTTCATGCCTCCTTTTCCAAAGTTGGTCCTCAAAGACTCATCAGACCCTGTGAGTCTTACCCTGCCTTCTTTGAAATATATAATACCCTCCTTGATTGCATTTTTATAATTGTCACACTCACCACGCTTGTGGTTTGGACTATCACACCACATACATCTCTCCACAAATCCCTTGAAACCTTTGGTTGGCTTTGATGATTTCGCAACTTGAGATTTCTTCAACTCAGTCATTTCAACCCTAAGATCCTGTATGCCCTTGATCAATTCCTCAAGAGTGTCTTCCTAGACAGTCTTCATCATCTTTTTAAGTGACACTGAAGTTTGAGATGTGGGTACTTGCTCCAATTGTGATGATAAGCCACGAGTCTTCATCCTCTGTTGCTTGGCCACAAGTGTTATTGTTTCTTTCACCAATCTCCAATTATTTGTAAAGCCACTCTCAGATTCTCTATCTGCAAGATGAAAAAGTAGCTTGTCTTCCAAATCTTCATTAGCTGTTTGCAAAAACAACTCAGTCTTCCTAGTATCCAATAACTGTCTCTCTTGTTATGGCAATTGGTTAAACTTCTTTTCAAACTCCCTGATTAATTCATTCGGAGCCATCTGGTTTCCTGGCCTATGTTCAATCCATTCTAAGAATGATCTTTTAGTCATCCTTTCTGAGTCTTCCTCAAAAAACTCATCCTTCAGCAACTCCTCAAATCTCCCCCATGATATATCCTGTTTATGCAACTCTTGCACCCTCTCCCTGATCTCAGGTATAACTGCCAAATCAAAGGTGGTAATCATTTTAAGTTCTGAAACTTGATGTACCTCCATTTCACACATGTAAATCCCTAGGAACTTAGTGATGTTCCTCCCATCAAACCTCCCAATCTTGTCCACTATTGCTTGTAAGGCTTTAGAGGTGTTTTTGTCATCTCCTTGCACATGTTGCCTTTGTTCCATAAACTGGGCAAATGTCTTGAAAAGATCTTGAGCAGCCATCCCCCCGGGTAATCCAAAACTTGGGTTTTGATCCCCCATCTTCACTTATTGAGTAACTAATGCCTCAAGGCTCTCTCAGTGGAAGCACCAATAATGTCGGGATAGAGAGAATTTGCCTTAAGAAAGCGCTGGGCTTCTAGCTGTCACTAATTTCTCAATCAAGCTTCAAAAATGAGGAAAACTCAAAGTTTATATATATATATATTTTTTCCTTTTGAGAAATTACATCAAAAACATAAGCCTCAAGTAACTAACAACATCCAAAGTGTGATAAAATCCTCTAAAACCTTATATATCTTTATGTGGAAATTTTTCCAAACTTCAACATCTCATATCTCCTGATCCGATTGTCCAAAAATAGTACAATTTTACATGAAGTACTGATGTATTTTTATCAACCTCTACAACAATTTTCAACCGCAAATTCATTGCGGATCTTGCGATATCTTGAAAACCCTAACAACCGCTTCAAACCCTTGTCTTTATACACCTGCATACAAATTTCTTCATATCTCACAAACTATAAGCTCAAATTCCATGAAATTTGTATGTATAGCTTTTTAACACAAAATGTCACATTTTCCAAGAAGTTTGAGCCAAAATTTTGTCTGAAAACTCAAGTTATGGCTCAAAGCATAACTATTAACAACACAATGTGCTTACTGCCTTGGAATTGGATGTGCTGTCTTCAACTCTTCATATCTCCTTCGTTTAAACTCAAAACTTAAGAATTCCTTCGTAATAGACGTAGATCTTGAAATCACCTTTCCAACCGCACCGTCCGATCTCCAAAAGCCTCCGTACAACTCCGCAAAATCCCAAATGAATGACAGTATATATGAAATCCACTCTTTAACTTTGAACAAGTATAACTTCTTCACCCTAACTCCAAATCGCCTAAAATTTCCTCTCAAACTATACCCAAAACCCTAAACTTTACAACCCTACCTTTGGAATTGCAAATCCCCCTTTTGAAGTCGCCGAAACCCTTGTTAAGGTCGCGGGCAGCCTCCTTAAAGCCCATTGGGCATGGTATTCGACCAATAGGGATGAAGTTTCCTATTCCTTGCCTTCATCTGAGCATGGCTTGATTTCATCCCTCCCAATTAGCCTCTTACTAGCTTAAATTTTCATCCTTAAGTCCCCACCTTCTCTCAAGGCTTCATACTAAACATTTAGATCTTATAATTTTTAAATACCATAATCAAAACAAGTAAAATAAAATAAAATTTCTTCTATCAATCCCTTTAATTTATTTTACTAAGCATTCTAATACATATCTTAATTTATAAACATATAATATATTTTAATTAATTTTTACATACTGTAAGTAATTACAGTACGATAACGTTCTCATTTTGCATCAAAAGAAGGAGATGCAACTTTTGAGCAACAAAGAACGACCCTCTTGAAATCGGAGCAATTTCATCTTTGAACAATGAAATTAACATTGATTGTTGATTCAACTTTTCTCAAGCAAATTCAGTCAAGTATGTCCTCAGACCCTCTTGTTCATGATATCAAGAATAATTCTTTCAAGTCTCATGATTCTTCTCAATTTGAATTCAAGAATAACCTACTATATTTCAAAGGACACCTATCTGTTCCAAAAGGAGAAGCACGTTTACGTGTTCTTCAAGCATGTCATGATTTTCCAACGGCAAGATATTTTGGATACAACAAGACTTTGGAACTTATATCAAGAGATTTTTGGTGGTCTCAAATGTGGAAGGCAATCAAAGACTTTGTACAATCATGTGATATCTACTCAAGATCAAAGACTCCTCATCATCGACCTTTTGGACTTCTTCAACCATTACTTATTCCACAATAACCATGGTCTTCTATTTCTATGGATTTCATCACAAATCTTCCAAGCTCAAGATCTTATGATTCTATATTTGTGATAGTAGATCGGTTCATCAAGATGGCATATTTTGTGCCATATATAAAATCTATCATAGGTTAAGAAACAACTAAGCTTTCTATTGATATTATCTATTGCTATCATGGGTTACCTAAAGATATTATATCAAATAGGGGAACTCAATTTGTGTCAAGATTTTAGAGAATACTTTTCAAGATCTTAAAAGTAGACATAAAGTTATCTTCATCTTTTCACCTTCAAACTGATGGAAAAACAGAGCGCGTGAACCAAGTCTTTGAACAGTATTTAAGATATACCATCAACTACCAACAAGATGATTGGACAGCTCTTCTGCCATTGGCAGAGTTTGCTTATAATAATACAATATATTCTTCTATGTAACAAATACATTTCTTTGCCAATTATGGTTACCACCCATGACTTGATGCTTTTGATTTTTTAAAAGTTGATAATCCAGCGATAGAAGATTGGACAAATCGTTTGTCAGAGCTACATACAATAATGAAGGTGCAATTAAAAGAAGCTCAAGAACGACAAAAAATAAATATAGATGCGTATCACAAGGAACAACCACAATTTAACGTGGAGGACAAGGTATGGTTACTTTATCGTAATATCAAGACTATTCTTTCTTGTGATAAGTTGGATTATCGTAGGTTTAGACCTTTTTCTATTTCTAAACAAATCAATCTAGTTGCATATCGATTACATCTATTGGACTCCATGAAGATCCATCATGTATTCCATGTATCACTACTCGAGTCATACAAGACAATGGATATACAAGAAAGAAGACAAATGCCACCGCCTCCTATAAAAGTGGACAATGATAAAAAATTTGAGGTATAAGAGATTTTTGATTCAAGGCGTCGCCAAAATCGATTGGAATATCTTGTGCATTGGTGCGGATACGATATTAGTGAACGCACATAGGAGCCATCCAACAATCTAGCAAATGCATCAATAAAAGTCAATGTATTTTATCGATGACATTCGTCAAAATTAAGATAAAGAATCAAGAAAATCTTTGCTATAAAGCAAAGCAGGCTCTATAGAGGTTTCATCCTACCTTGTATCATTGTTTGTTATTTCCTTGGATTTGTTTGTGCTAAAGAGATGGAGGATCAACAATCAATGAATTCAGCTCAAGAGCCATCATTTGCTGATTTACCGGACGAGATATGATGACTATTACAACCTTTAAGATAACGAAATAGAGATGAAGACCCTCAAGAACGACATGTCTTTCTTTGGATTGATGGCAAAATACAATGTGTTTGGTATTATGACCTTGGAAGAGACTCCCGATATTTGGTGATACTTTTAGAGGTAGGAACTACTCATGATGGTGTTCCTAATATTTTCTTTGAAGGGAGTTATGAAGGCCTCAACAATGATCAAATAATAGGATAGTCTTCTCGCCCTGGTATGTGACATTATTGATGGCTAAAAGACCTATCAACTACTTTTGAAGGAAACAAAGATCAGAATATGAGGCAAGTACAATTCGACGTATCCTGGACTTCCTCAATATGTAATCACTACTCTTCGTGGAACTTGTCCCTAAAAGGGGGGATTATGTCATGGATATAAGATTTACTCCAATAATTATTTAAATAATATAGATCAATAGAAATAGATAAAATAAGTTGATTTGATAATATCTGATAGAGAAACTTCCTAGAAGCTTCATAGATGCAGAATCACCTTTATACATATCTATAGATGGTTGATAGGTTAGAAACTTAGTCAACAAGCTAGCCACATGGCACACATGTTGGTAGCTTATGGAACAAGCTAGCCATGTGTCACACATGTTGGTATCTTGCAGAACAATCCAAGTACGTGGCGCACATGTGAAAAACTTGTCGTGCAAGTTTGACACGTGTAGGAGGTCCTATAGAATTTTGCCACATAGCTTTTAATTAGATAGTATTTATAGAAGCAAGAGTGAAGCCTTCTTCACTCTTGTCAACTCTTTTCTTGCTTCTAGTCTAGATTCAAGAGTCTATAGTTTTCTTGTCTTGTGGCAATAGCTATTCTAGTTTCTTTTAATATACATACTTCCTTATTTCTATTTTGTTATTCTTCTTAATAGAAGTTTCATATGTTTATTTGTTTTCATCAAGTTCTTGTCCCTGACACCATGTTAGCTAGTTGAGCTTATTTCAAAAGCTATTTTTACACATTAACAACTAACATCATTGTAATGATCTTAGTTGTCTTCTAGTGCAATTGGCACCCGAATAAACAATGCCATGTAAAGAAGATACATTGCAAATGAAGTGTGTATTGCAATGCTATCGTCATTTAGTTGCTAATTTGTAATGCTTAATATTTTGGTTCCTACTATTATTGGTGCTAATTGTTGTGAATGTAAAAAATAGCTCTACAAGATGCAAATTTGGATACAAGTTGAGAAACTTGTCATTGGATTATTATTGAGCTAGATTACATTGTTCAAAATATATTTGGCCTTTGGTACTTGATTTTGCTCAAACAAGGGTTGGATTGCATCTAATGCTTGACAGACTATGAAGGTGCATCATTTTATGCAACATGGCTTAGTTTTTCCTATTTCTTTCACGTTGTTGTGATCTTGGATCAAGTCTATTATGACTGAGTTGATGGTTTTTGAAAGCTTATTAAAAAAACATGAATGTATTTTTTTCCAAGTTAGAAGAATATTTGAATATTAGTACATTGATTCAGTCCTTAGATGTAGTGATTTAGTGAGAACCATCTAAAGGAGGAAAGAGGGAGATATTTACAACATTAGATGCTCAAAAGCCGACTAACTGTTAAAATAAGCTCAAGCAAGGAACATAGCTGGCAATGGTTGTAACATTGAAAGGAGAGTCCAAAGATTTGAAACTTGAATATAAATAAATGTATAGAAGGATGTCCACACATTAAAATGGGATGTCTACCTAGCAATCTTCTATAATAAACTTTGATACATGATAATATGTAATTTATGAAGGTTATTATTCTTTTTTTAATCTAAAAAAAAGTAAAAATGAATTATAAGACTTATATTAAAACTAAAATCAAGATGAAATATTTTTTTCTAAATTGATATTAAATAATAAACATTCATATTGATGTAAATTTATTTATAATGATAAAATATGAATATTCATTAATTTATCAATAATATTTTTCTAAATTATATATTAACTTATATAACTTTATATAAAGCTTTTATCTCAATCATAGAATATAATTAATGATTTTATTATATTATGTTTCAAGTTTAAACATTTAAAATAATTATGAATTAAAAAAAAATCCTTTTTAGGCTATTGCATATTATATACTTGTAATATGCTATATTTTTTTTACATGAAATTAAAAATTGAAACATAAAAATTTATCACATGTTTTTTACAAATTTTAAAACATTCTTTAAAAGAACTATGTTGATGAATTCAAAACATTTAAAAATTATTAATACTCATGTTAAATAAACATAGTATAACATTATGTTTTGAGTCAATTTAATGAAAAAAAAAACTTATTCTCATGTATATAACGTACAAACTTTTTACAGAACATAAAGTTTTGGTTTTGTGAACTTAGGAATAGTTTTGGAAAATTAAATAGAGGGACGCATACTTTCAGCACCAAATAGCATCCAGAGTGCTCGATCAGAAAATTACCTCCCTCCATTTTTCTGCGGGACCCAAATAGGCTCAGAAGGTGGTACCACAGTGTCAATCCTGGAATTTTAGCAACTTGATTCTAATTTTTCTGCAAATGAATAGAAATTTGGGATGCTGATCGCTGTAGGTAAGAAACATACACATCCTGTACACTTCTGACATTGTATATTAAAGGTGATTCCGGATTTGGTGGAAAAGCATCTTAAGGGTCTAATAGAAAGCAAGACATGCTGTTGAAATGTCATACCTTGAATTTTCCTTCGATGTTGCTTGGCTGTGAAATTCATATCAAAATGGATGAGCATTCCGTGACTTTGAGGGTCATTCTTATGTTCTTTTGCGACTTGGAGGATACGAGATTCTAGTTTCGAGGCTAAATTTGATACTCAGCAGTGTAAGAATACTTCAAGCATTCTTCTGAACACTAGAGAGCTTTGGCCACCATTATACTGAAATGATTTTAAAGCGCAGCATTCAACCTGCAAGTCTCTGTACAGTACCAAACCAGTCTGGTTTCTATCAGTGGTCACTTGCAGAATCCGTTCTGCGCATTGTTTTCTTTCGATAGAATTAACTAGGTTGGCATTCAATTAATCGTTAGTCGTCTCTCCTGTTGAGGAGAGACCATGTCTGCAACCAATGATTTGCAGCGATAGCTATCTGCTTTGTGTGATGAAGGAAAGATTGCACCTCTGTACAGAAGGGAGAATTTTCCTCTCAACCGTAAATACTTCCTGGAAATCTTCGAAAATTAATCCAAGTGCTCCTTGCTTTCTCAATACACTGTGAACATTATTCATTAGTAAGGAGAGAAGTAAAATTGATGGATCTGCTGCACATACTGCGAGGACAGTGCCTATGGTGATAATTGATAGAATGGTACTGTGAAAGAATGCTCACAGTGCATGTTTTTTCACCAACTGCTTCGAGAAAACTCCATGCTTTCGTAAGCTAGATGCATTAAAATTACGATAGATACATGGCGGCAACAGCAAGGCAATGCTCGTGATCTCGGAGGACAGTAGATCCCCCATGTCCAGAAAATCCCCTAAATTTACCTTGCAGATGGATGTGTTTTTGCCCAAAATATCGTTGAGTTATGGACCTGTCACCCACACGCCTTGTCATATATGTTAGACGTAAGAATCATGTCAGGTAGGAATGACAACAAACACAAGCCATGAACATTTCAGAACTTAAATACACAACTTTCCTAGCCATTAGTATTGCGAACTTGCAAACAGAGGGTAAATTCTTTAACTAAATTCTAGAATGATACATCCGACCATATCAAGAAAAATCGAACACTAATTTATTCTGAGCATACTCAGGCTCATTACTAACAAACTATTTCCGTTTCCCAAGCCTGCTGTAATGCAAAATATGCAAATACAAGTTCTGTGCAGTGGCCGCATATATCCACTTGTTGGACTCATGCCCTTCAAGAGACCGAGGACGACTACATGCGGTATTCTCCTCTTGAGAAACCGAAATATCCTACGAAACCAGCATGTACAGGTCTCCAATGAATGCAAAGTGCTTGACTAATAGAAAATCTCTTAAATATTACCTGAGCAGACGATCAGTTGAAAGGGAATTGCGGACAAGCCACAAACATGAAAGCTCAAAATGATGCCATGGTGCGTTTAGAAATCATGCATCCGTAACCTGATTGATATTGAATTTTGCAGAATCAACTGTCTACACATGACCTACTTACACCTTTATATCAGTACACCAGCTGAAGGCTGATTTGTCTTTCAACCGCGCTAAACAAAGTTGAGAGACTTTCATACTGTCGATTATTTCTGATAACCTAAGCTAATCTTGTTAAGCATAAGATGACACCAATATTCACACACAAGTTAAACTCTCAAGAATTTGATCAATTCTCTGAAACTCCCTCAAAACCCCGGAATGATTGAATATGTGACATGCCAGTGATCGCAACCTGGTAGGATCATGAACAAAGACTTAGAAAGAGGGCTTGAATGCGCCCACCGGTACTTGCCCAGTTGCTACTTCAAATACTTCCCTGGTGTCTAGTTACGGTGAAGTGTTGTACATGGAGGAAAAAGATAGGCAAAGGTTCTGGTCCCTCTTATCGGCCCACCCTCCCCACCCTTGGAAGCCAGAAGCGTACCCTCTGATTGGAAACTTGTGCACAGACCACTCCGAGTCAATGTTCGGCACTTTGTCGGCTTCCTCAATTGATCCAAGATGCATCGCAGAATCTCGGCATTGAGATGACTTCGATTTGCTATATCCCTGATGAAGTCCGCATTTTCCGAAATGAACTGCGCTGGTGCGAGGTCCACGCAACGTGTACAAAGCATCACCTAAGGTTGGATAGATTGTGGTCCACATCGTGATGTCCCAATTATAGTCATCGAATTTGCAAAATCGCTCTGCCTGAGTGTGTATTCGCTTCCACACCGTCCGATTGAAAGTATAGCCTACATTCCCTATTTTCTCCGCCACCAGTTGGTCGAATCTCTCACCTCGCGACCTGACGTCCACCGGCGCAGCGTTCACAGCAATGCAATATGGACAATTCTTCTGTTTTAGCTCTGCGAGTATTTGAATGTTACGGTATGCATTAGGCAACAGATAGTGATCCTCCTCAATAAACATGGAGTGGCCATTGAAACCTCTCGTTTCTTCCAAGCCGTCCCACACGGTGTTCATCATCCACCACCAGTGGTGTTTCAGCGACACAATTCGAACACTTCGATGATTGCCATATTGGTCAGGGTTCCCTCTGCAGGCCAGGGTCTCCGCATCATCCTTGTCCTTGCAATCCCCTGGCGAGGTCCCCGGAAACTGATCCGTGTACAAGTGGGGGGACCATGGAGCGAAAATCTGTTTAACCTGGAGTCACCAACAGAAACAAAAATGCCTTCTAATCTCATTTGCTAGCCCCAAACAAAGTAATAACATACTTAACACTAGCAGGGTTCATGTTTGTGAGAACGTCATCGTAATTTTTTACCACTCCAAATTAATTCCGGTAACTCACGCTTACATCGATCTATTCTGGTATAACCCTAATATAGAATGGCAGAAGACAAATCGTCGTGCAAAGATTACTATCTAACTATCGCTTCCAAATCGTTCACATGACAAATTGTTTTTTATGTACAGATTACGCAAGAAAGTCAATGTCGTATTCCATGAAACATTGAAATTGTACCTTTCAACTACAGCTATGGAACAGTTCAGCAAATAAAGGAAAAGGGGGGGGGGGGTAAGAAGGAACGAACCTGACAGAAGCGTATGGACTCCACAATGGCATTCATTTCCTCGTAGAATCCATCATGGCTGACAATCAAAAGGGTCTCGTTGATTCCGCTAACGGCAGACAGCGCAGACACCGCAAGCTTCAAATACTCGGGCCTACAATGCACATACAAGACGATGAGGATGCGATCGTCCCGCAGGGGGGGAAACAAATCGAGGTTCCGAGGGGGCAAACTGTTGCGGGCCAGCAATAGCTTGGACAATTCGTTCGGGGCAGGGAGGTTCACGCCTCGCAATCGAAGGGCATCGACGTCAACAACAGGGGATAACCCCACAACGCCCACACCCGGCAAATTGTTCGCGCCACCCCACAAGCCATGAAACCCATCTGTGGTCGCCAGGTAAGGTCCTACGACAAACGACAAAACGAAAATCTGCAGCAGCAGAATAGCCCACAACTGACACCCGCCGCAGCTCCACGCAGCAGCCAATCTCAAGTTGCTACTTAACATCGCCATCCCCTACTCACCATCGCTCCTCCTCTTCCTCCTCCTGCTTCATCTCTCCCCTCCCTCGATCATCGTCACCAAGTACCTCAGTCCCACACACGCTGTCGTCACAACTCATCACCAGCACCCACATCTCCGCGAAACCACCTATCAACCACACGACCACACGAATCCCCAGAAGCTGCTTCCCCTGTACACGACGCGGCACAACACGGCACGGCAGGGTCCCGTGATCTCTCTCATTCATACCTCCGTCAAGAGGTCGATCACAGACAATAGGAGGTCAATCTGCATGCGGGCTAAGCTGCTTCGGCACACCACGAATCACGCATCCCCGCGGGGTATGTGGCTCCACCTCCACCATCGCTGCCTGATGAGGCTAATGCAACCTGCAGTCCCCCCGCAACCGCCTCCCTCCCTCCTTCCTTCTCGCCCCCCCCCCCCCTTCCTTCTCCCTCCACTGCACGTCGTTCTAGTCGTCGTGCTTGGAGTGTTGGGAACGTGGCATTTGGGCCTGATTTTCGTGAAATGGGGGGTCTCCAACAAGTCTACTGGTTTGGTGGAAAAAACTTTTCAAATCTTCATTTTGATGAGAACCCTTGTCCAAACTCCTTGTTGCATCGTGGAACGTGTAATATGGGAAGTGAGAGACTTGTGTTGTGTTGCTGGGATTATTTCTTCTCTTATTTTTTTAAAATGGAAAACAAATAAGTAAATAAACAAAGACATAAATTCACCTATGTATTTGCTTGCATGTCATTAAAAAAATTTGTAATGGAAATTTCTAATATTTTTTTTAAAAAAATTATTCTTAAAGAAAAAACAAAGACTTATTTTTTAAATTATAATTGAAATTTGTTTAGAACGTTCTAAAATCTTCTAAGATTTAGTAGAACCTTTTAAAATTTTCTAGAATCTTCTTCCATCATATGTTCATGACATCACCTCCCCCTTTAGCTCCAAGTTTTATAAGGAGGGATAGAGTTGAAGTTAGTCAAAGGTGAAGGAAGTCAAAGATGTATTGCACAATATCTACTACATACTCAAGTTGTCTTTTGCAAGTCAAAAGATTCATTGGTCTTTGTAACTAATACTAGTGATCAATACCTTTTATTATAGACCAAGCTTGAACTTTCCTGTCTTTGTTGTAAAAATGTAATGCAAAAACTGCTTCAAGACATCCTTCATCGATAGGTTTTATTTCAATAATGATTGCCACAAAGTAGCTATTGAATATTCTATAACATCTTTTTATTTCAAATAATTCTTCATTTTGAAGTTGACAACATGAAATGCTTATTTGAAATGGTTTAATTGGCATGATATTATTCTCTTGATTATTTATATCTAACTATGTAAGCTAAATCAAAGATGTGTTGTAATCTTAAGATGGAATAGAATTAATTTTTGGTTTGTTTCTTATATGTATATGAAAAGTTGAGCTTTGAAACCTTTGGAACTATTTCCACCTCTTCTACAAAAAAATTGCAAAGTCTAAAATGTACCATATTTGAATATATCAAATGGAAGTATTATCTAATACATGTTGCCACTTTATGTCTAAAAAAATGTTATCAATAAAAATTTTGTACCTTTTGCAGTGTATTGACTAAATTTGAAGCTAGCTCCCATATGTGCTCATTAATATTGTAACCACACCAATGCACAAAGTACTCTAGTTGTCCTCATATTAGTCTCAAATCAATTATTTCTTCCACCTTAAATTCTTTATGGCTATCTACTTCAATACAAGGCAGTGGTGGTTGCATTTTTTCTAATATGCTTCATTTTCTATAAAATTCTAAAAGAGATGTGTGGAAAATAGGATGTACTTTTATGGATGATGGTAATTCTAACTAATAAGTAACAAAGTTAATTTATTTTTAGATAGTTGAACTATCCAATCTTTGATAGTTCAACTTTTTAGATGGTCGAGTAGTCTTCATATTACATCAAAGCAACCATAGTTTATTGCCAACTCAAAATGAGGGTTGTTCCTTTTTTAATATATCAACTAATTCTATAAAGCATACTTGAGCTTCTTTCAATTGAAGTTTTAAGGTAGCTTAGATATCAACAATTTAACTTGTAAAATCATCTACTATTGGATTTTTGGATCTACCATTAAATAACATGTCCAATTTTGAATAGAAGCCATGATTGGAATAAAATGGAGTCTATTAAATAGATGCATGAATTATATTGTTGTAAGTAAACTCAGCTAGAGACAAATAAGATATCCAATTGTCTTATTAATAATTGATAATATACTTTAAGTATTGTTCCAAAATTGAATTGACTCGCTCCATTTGGCAATTGGTTTGTAGATGAAATGGTAAAGAAAGCTTAATGTCTATTCAAAAAATCTCAAAAAATGACTTTCAAAACTTAGACATAAATTATGGCCTTCAATCTGATATAATATCATTTAGTAATCTATGATATCAATAAATATTATTAATAAAAAATTTGGCCATTTCTTCACCAATAATAGTCTTTTTGTAAGAGACAAAATATGCCAACTTGATAAATCAATTGATATATATATATATATATATATATATATATATATATTATTAATAAAATTTGATGGTGGAAGATCTGTAATGAAGTCCATAAAAATAGAAGACTACAATTGTTTTGGAATTAGTAGCAGTTGAAGAAGACCATATGGGCAATGTCAAGGATTTTTTTGATCTAAAATATGTGTTACAAGAGAGGACAAATTTCTTTATACCTTTTTACATTTGAAGCCACCAAAAATTTCTAAAAATAAGTTTCAATGCTTTGTTGAATCCAAAATGTCTTATGGCTAGAAAATCATGATGCATTTAAAAAACATAAAGAAATAATAGCTCTTTTGGAATATACAAATGCTCTTCAAAATAGAAGAGATTTTCTTTAAATTTAAATTTATTCAAATCATTGTAGATATTATTAAAACAATGTTAATATTAAGAATAAGAGAGTTTGTAATCAAAGTTGTATGAACTTGATCAAAAAACAAAGAATCTAGTAGAATTGATATAAAATTTGCTTTAGTATAAAAAATTTTAGGTTTCAAGAATATTATCTATTATTGGTCATATATTACCTCTCTTTCTTTTAGTTTAAGATATGATTATCTTCATAAAATATTTGATAATCTTTATTGCTTTTTGAATCAATATATAATGTTGAAATTAAAAATATAATAAAGACATGCTCCAACGGACTTGATGGTAATTTAAAATACAAGCAAACATGAAATATTGAAGGTTCTTCTGATCTATATATATATAATTATTAGATGTGAAGTACCTTCAAGCAAATTGCACTATTCTTGGAAAAAAATTATAATATAAAAAAGTTTTTTATCATGGATTTCATAACTAATTTTTTATAATTAAGAATTTTTTTGGAGTAGAATGTAATTAGATGTAATTTCTTTTCTCTTCTAAGTTATAATAATACTGCTCAAATGCAAAGTCCAAAGCATTGATTTTTATTTTAAAAAATACCTTAAAAAAATTTAGATGAATTAAAATAGGAATTATAGTAAATATTATTTTCAAGCATTCAAAGGCTTTCTTAGCTTTTGATTCCTATTCAAGCTTGTCCTTGCATGTCAATTGTATAAGCAAAATGATTATTTGAAAATAATTATTAATGAAGATCTTATAGAAGTTTACAAATTCAAGGAAGTATTGGATGTCATATATTAATTTTAGAATTACTTAGTCACTAGTGGTCTTAATTTTCTTTGGATCTATCATTAAACTTTCATTTAAAATAATATAGCCAAGAAATTTTACTTGAAATTCATGAAATATATATTTTTTTAATTTAGGATATAATCTAATATCTCATAAGCTTTGTAAGACAAGGTAGATATGTTGTTTATATTCTTGTAGAGTCTTGGAATAAATTAAGATGTCATATAAATAGCATATAACAAAGTCATTAAAGAATTCATAAAATATATTATTCATCAAATGTTGGAAAATGGCTAGTATATTTGTAAGGCCAAAAGGCATGACATTGCACTCAAAATGTCTATATTTTATACAAAAAACAATCTTTCCTTTATCCCCTTCTTTGATGTGTATTAAATTGTAAGTTCTACATAGATCTATTTTAATATAGATCTTAGCTTAATTCAATTGGTCAAAGAGTCCAGATATCAATGAAAAAATATAATAATTTTTTATTGTCACTTTGTTGAGACTACAATAATCAATGCACATTTGCAAAGATCAATCTTTTTTCTTCACAAAGAATATAGGTGCACTAAAATGAGATTTTAAATATCAAATAATTTTTTTTGTTAAGTTCTTATCAATATACTCCCTCAATGCTATAAGCTCATTCTATAATAAGTTATAAATTGGACCAAAAGGTGGTTGTGTGCTATCGTAAAGATCAATAGTATAGTTATATGGATGATGTTTTGGCAAGGTATCTCCGTTCTTCTTTTCAAATACATCTTGAAAATCTTTGTATTTTTTTAAAAGAATTATTAGAATACTCATTATTTTAGATATTGGAATTATATAAATAATAAAAAAATATCTTTTTTATTTGTTTTTATAAAAAATCTAGCTCTAACATACAAAGGCTTTATGATTTTAGATCTACAAGGTATATGATGTTTTTTTATTAGATTTAGTAATAATAAGTTGTAATGCTCTAAGAAATCATATTATAGGGAATATTCAATCTATATAGAGATTGTATCTTTTAAGCCAAGAAAGTTTGAAAATAATGAGATTAGATAGAGATCTAATGATATTAAATATGACTTGATTATTATGATTCTTTGATGTTACTTCTAATGAATTAATTTTATGAGTAAAATTTCCTAAGGATAAGGATTGACCATCTATGACCTCTATATGAATGGCCTTGAGTTTCTTGACTATAAAAATTTTATAGATTCTTAAAAATTCTAAGTCAATAAAGTAAGCAAAGGCTCCAAAATCTACTAAAATAAGGATTTTAAATTTTTAGACACTCAAATATACTAATATTATGAACAAGAATTACTCCAATAATTATTTAATTAATATGAATAGATAGAAGTAGATAAAAATAAATTAATTTGATAATATCTTATAGAAAAGCTTCCTAGAAGCTTCATAGAGATGGATTCACTTTTATACATGTCTATAGATGATTGATAGGCTAGTAATTTGGCCAATAAGCTAGCCACGTGTTGTACATGTTGGTAGCTAGTGGAACAAGTTAAGTATGTGGCGTACATGTAGGAAACTTGTCTTGTAAGTTTGATATGTATCTTGTAAATTTGATACGTATTGGAGGTCCTATAGAATGCCGCCACATAATTCTTAGATAGATAATATATATAGAGATAAGAGTGAAGCCTTCTTCACTCTTGTCAATGCCTTCTTTGTTCCTAGTCATGTTTCAAGAGTCTCTAGTCTTCTTGTTTTTGGCAATAGCCATTCTAGTTGTAATATTATTCTATCTTCAAATGATTTCAAATAATACAAGAGTGTATTTTGTTCCTTTATGATTCATGTCCTTGTTCTTCACAATTTGATAAGAGTGAAGATTCATTGTTCATATTTTATATTTAAGAAGTGAATAGATTGTCCCACTTCTATTGTTGCATTTGAAAATTATAAATTATCCATCTTTAAACTAATATTTTTTGCTTTCTAATCTTGATTTTTTTTCCTTGAAAGAGAATAAATCACCTTTCTTTATAGAGATTTTTATTTGATATTAGAGGTTATAGATTACTTTTTTCTAATTTGAAGTGTGGAATTATTAAATTATCTAAGATGGAAGGAAAGATCATGCATACTACACTTGGCAAAAGTGAGAATAGATTTGTAACTATCGCACATCTTTAGGAGCTTATCAACTCTTTTAGGATGGAAATTTCATGAATCATTAATGTCAATTATAGAAGTATTATTTCCATACTTATGGAAGAAGTTCAGAGCCTACGCTAAGAAATTGTACAATTGAGGGAAGTAAGTAAATCAACCTCACAAACAAATCCAAAAATCCTTGCTTTTATAAGCATGAAGGAAGTAAAGATTAGTATACCTAAGAAGTTTGATGGAACAAGGATTTATTCAAGTTGGATTTATAAGCGTATTTCTATCTAGAAGTGCTCTTTCTTAGTTTGCACCTTTGATGGAAAAAGATTCACGACTTTTTTATGATTTGAATTCATTCTTCAAAGTATTTAAAGCCACGTTTGGAAAAAGTGATCAAGAGAGGGTAGTAGAGACCAAGCTCTTATCTTTACAAGAAGGATCACAATCAGCCACAACATATACTGTAGAATTTCAAAATCTTACTTGCGATGTGGAGTGGAATGATAAGGCCCTTATCAATCAATTTTGTTATAATTTGAAGGATAATATAAAAGATTTTTTTTTAATAATATCAAAAGTAGATTCTTTAGAATAATTTATTACTCAAGCCATTGCATACAATAATTGTGTATTTGAAAGGCTTCAAGAACATAGATTCGGTTGGAGAGGATTGAGATAGTTGATGATAGCAGCTTGTAAGTTTTTAAAAACTTATCTGACTAAACTAGATCTAATATAAGTTGATGCAGTATATTTTAAACTTCTCACCAAACAAAAAAATATTTGACGTCATCAAGAGGGATTGTGCTTGTATTATGGAGAAGCAAAGCACATTGCTCAATATTATCCAAAGAAGCAATGCAATCGTAAAATGAAGAGTATGGTTGCTAAAGAAGATAATGTGTCAAAAAACAAGCTTCTCCAACTATAATAAGAATCGTACAATTGGAATATGTGCAATACTTTAAAAAGATCTTATTCTCTCCTTTGATCCCTCATCTTGTTTTATAATAGATGTATTTTTAGAACCTAAAAATTATAAAGTCTTTGTCTTATTAGATTCAAGAGTCTTAGCTTATTTCATAGACAAAGGCTTTGTCAAAAAATAAGAAATATCTCTAGTCAAGAAAACTAAATCTGTATACATAGAAATCATAGATAGTCATTCATTGTCTTTTGGAGATATTATCCATGAGACTATTCCTTTAAATATAGTAACTAAGAAATATAATAGCATAATAATATTTAATATAATTAGATCTTTTTCTAATCCAATTATTTTAGGATTATTGTGATTAGAAAAATATAATCCTCAAATAGATTAAACTTCTCGTAACCTTAATTTTTGTCATGGTTTAATCCAAAAATCTACTAATTAAATAGATATACATAATTCTAATATATCCAAATCCTTACTAATAAATGCAAAAGCTTTCATACATGTGGCAAAAAAAAGATTATCTTTTGCTATAAATGCCACACCCATTTCAGATGCCGAAAAGACTACAAGTGATATTTCTAACCAATATCAAGATTTTCAAGATGTTTTTGAATAAAAAAAATGCAAATATTCTTTTAGAGCATTGACTTTATGATTGTTCAATTGATTCTTAAGAGGAAGCTCAACCACCATTTGGACCAATCTATAATTTATCACAGAATGAGTTGGCTGCATTCAAAAAATATATTGACAAAAACTGGGCTAAGAATTTCATATACCATTCAAAATCTTCAACAAGAGCTCCTATTTTATTTGTGAAGAAAAAAGGCGGATTGCTACAAATATGCATAGATTATAAAGGACTTAATAAGATTATAATAAAAAATAAATATCTTTTATCTTTCATTTCAAAACTTTTTGATCAACTCGATCAAGCAAAGATCTATACAAAAATAGATTTGTGAAGAATATATAACTTGATCCACATCAAAGAAGGTGATGAATGGAGGATTATATTTTGAATTAGGTATGGACATTTTAAATATAATGTCATGCCTTTTGGACTTACAAATGCACTAGCCGCTTTTCAACATCTTATGAATGATATTTTTTGTGAATTTCTTGATGATTTTATTGTCTATTATTTTGACAATATTTTAATCTATTCTAAGAATACAAAAAAATATGAACTTCATATTTGTTATAAGTTTCAAAAATTCAGAGATGCAGAGCTATAAGCCAAGATAGAAAAGTGTATATTTCACAATATTCAAATTGACTTCTTAAGATACATTATCTTGAATGATGGTCTCAAGATGGATCCTAAGAAGGTCCAAACAATCATCGATTAAAAGATTCCAAGTATAATAAGGGATGTGCAATGCTTTTTGGGATTTATGAATTACTATCAAATCTTCATCAAGGATTTTTTTCAAATTGCAATTCCACTTACACATTTAATTTGTAAAGACAAACTTGAGTGGAGTAAAGAAGCAAAAATATTGTTTGAAGCTTTGAAGAAAACTTTTATTTTTGTATCAATCTTCTATTATATTGACTTTTTTAAGGTATTTTTTTATAGAAATAGATACATCAGACTTTGCTTTAGGTGCAATATTGTCACAAATAGGAGTAGATGATAAATTCCATCCAATAGTTTTTCATTCTAGGAAATTTTTAATAGCAGAGATCAACTACAAAATGCATGATAAAGAACTTTTTGCAATTGTAGATTCTTTTTAAGAATAACATCATTATCTAAAAAGCACTTCTAATCCAATCAATATATATATGGATTATAAGAATCTCGAGTACTCTATATCAATACATATATTGAATCATCGTTAAGCTTGTTGAAATATATCTTTATGAAGATTAAAGTTTATTATTACTTATTGGCCAAGAAAACAACAAGGTTTATCAGATGCTCTTTTTAGATGTTCTTATCTTATACCAAAAGAAGCAGATTTAATCTTTGATCAACAAAAAATAATCTTCTTGAAACCAAAATAATTTCATCTTTAAGCAATGAAATCAACATTGATTGTTGATTCAATTTTTGTCAAGCAAGTCCAATCAAGTATGTCTTCAGACCGTCTTATTCATGAAATTAAAGATAATTCATCTAAATCTCATAATGCTTTCAAGTTTGAATTCAAGAACAATCTAATCTATTTCAAAAGATGCCTACATGTTCTAAAAGGTGAAGCATGACTACGTTGTTGTATTATATGTCAACTTGTTCGAGAATACACCAGATACCTAGCTGTGGAAGGTAAAATTGTGTTTGCTAATAATCAAGAAATCCTAATAGATTTCATTCATATATGAAGAATATATTCAAATTTCAACTCAAAAGTATTTAAAAACACTCCTCTTAGTAACATCAACCATACATACATCCCAATTGCCTTGTTTCTTTTATAATTAAGCAATTTTTATTTTTTTTTACAAATCCTAATCCTAATTAGTGAATTTTATTAAGCTATAACTTTTAATCCAACTGTCCACTTAGTGAAAAATTTTGCACAAAAATGTTGGTATAAGCCTTCTATAAGCTTAGAAAAATTCAGCCCTACCCAACTTACAGATTGCAAGAAAATGTCCAAAAACCGCATTGATGATACTCTGCCACCAACTTGAAAATTGATGCAGAAATTCCAATGGTGATTTCTCCTTCTTCTATTGTTTACTTTAGCTTAAACTTAGTATGTAGCTTGATCTATAAGTCTTCTATAACCATGCCAAAATTTACATTGATCCAATTAAAAGATCTTTAGTTATTATAGAAACCCTACCCAACTCTAAACTGCCAACTTCCGACAATCCTTTGTATCAAAGCTCAAATATCTCCTGATTGCACTACTAGATTAATACAAACTTTTGTGTACGTTGTCGGGGTAGAGAGAATTTGCCTTAAGAAAGCGCTGGGCTTCTAGCTGTCACTAATTTCTCAATCAAGCTTCAAAAATGAGGAAAACTCAAAGTTTATATATATATATATATATATATATATTTCCCTTTTGAAAAATTACATCAAAAACATAAGCCTCAAGTAACTAACAACATCCAAAGTGTGATAAAATCCTCTAAAACCTTATATATCTTTATGTGGAAATTTTTCCAAACTTCAACATCTCATATCTCTTGATCCGACCGTCCAAAAATAGTACAATTTTACATGAAGTACTGATGTATTTTTATCAACCTCTACAACAATTTTCAACCGCAAATTCATTGCGGATCTTGCGATATCTTGAAAACCCTAACAACCGCTTCAAACCCTTGTCTTTATACACCTGCATACAAATTTCTTCATATCTCACAAACTATAAGCTCAAATTCCATGAAATTTGTATGTATAGCTTTTTAACACAAAATGTCACATTTTCCAAGAAGTTTGAGCCAAAATTTTGTCTGAAAACTCAAGTTATGGCTCAAAGCATAACTATTAACAACACAATGTGCTTACTGCCTTGGAATTGGATGTGCTGTCTTCAACTCTTCATATCTCCTTCGTCTAAACTCAAAACTTAAGAATTCCTTCGTAATAGACGTAGATCTTGAAATCACCTTTCCAACCGCACCGTCCGATCTCCAAAAGCCTCCGTACAACTCCGCGAAATCCCAAATGAATGACAGTATGTATGAAATCCACTCTTTAACTTTGAACAAGTATAACTTCTTCACCCTAACTCCAAATCGCCTAAAATTTCCTCTCAAACTATACCCAAAACCCTAAACTTTACAACCCTACCTCTGAAATTGCAAATCCCCCTTTTGAAGTCGCCGAAACCCTTGTTAAGGTCGCGGGCAGCCTCCTCAAAGCCCATTGGGCATGGTATTCGACCAATAGGGATGAAGTTTCCTATTCCTTGCCTTCATCCGACCATGGCTTGATTTCATCCCTCCCAATTAGCCTCTTACTAGCTTAAATTTTCATCCTTAAGTCCCCACCTTCTCTCAAGGCTTCATACTAAACATTTAGATCTTATAATTTTTAAATACCATAATCAAAACAAGTAAAATAAAATAAAGTTTCTTCTATCAATCCCTTTAATTTATTTTACTAAGCATTTTAATACATATCTTAATTTATAAACATATAATATATTTTAATTAATTTTTACATACTGTAAGTAATTACAGTACGACAACGTTTAACACATCCAAAAATCTAGACAATATCAAATTTTGAACTATAGATGCTATACAAATTGCATGAATTAGTTAAGAATGTAAGCCATCATTGTCTTATATAGAATCCAAAACACCAATACAAACACTAACTTTGAACAACAATTGCAAAGTCCTCCAAAATCCTATGGTAACAAGCTAAATGCCCTTGGAACAAGCTTCAAGCTGGCTATCCAATCTTTATTGCTGATTTTTGAATGTCCTTGACTCTTGCCTTCGGTTCTCATTTTTGTGGCTAGAGGTCTGTTTTAGATCCTATCTCATACCCAGTCATCCCCCGGATATTAATCCAACTTATTTTAAGGATATTTAAACTTAATCCTATCCTCAACTCAACCTTGATCTCTACCATACTAATTTTTTATCTCCTTTATCCTATCTTTATTGACTTGTGACTTTTTAAAAAGCCATGAATTGGTTTCTATAACTTAGAAGAAAATTTTAATAACTAACTTTTATCTATTAGCTATTAAAACAAGAATTAATCTAAGAGGCTTTCATAAACCTTTTTTTAAGTATCTTAAGTTTCTAATGAACCAAGATAACTAAGTATTAAGTAGAATTTATTCTTATTCATACTTTTCACTATATGAACGTGTTATAATACGACAACGTGCTCTTGAAGCTTGTCACAACTTTCCTATCAGAGAATATTTTGGATATAACAAGACTTTGGAGCTAATATTAAGAGATTTTTGGTGGCTACAAATGTGGAAGGCTATTAAAGAGTTTGTACAGCCATGCAACATTTGTTCAAGGTCAAAAACTTCTCATTATCAATCTTACGGACTTCTCCAACCATTACCTGTACCGGAATAATTTTAGTCTTTTGTTTCTATAGATTTTATCATGGATCTTCCAAATTCAAGTTCATATGATTTTATTTTTATGATTGCAGATCGTTTCACTAAGATGGCCTATTTTGTATACAATACAAAATGTATCACAGGTGAAGAAACAACTAAATTCTTCCTTGATAATATTTATCACTATCATGGATTATCAAGGGATATTATATCAAATAGTAGAATATAATTTGAATAAAGATTTTAGAGGATTCTTTTCAAAATATTAAAGGTAGATATAAAAATATCTTCAGCTTTCCACCTTCAAATTGATGGACAAACGGAATAGGTAAATCAAATTTTAGAGCAATATTTGTAATGTACTATCAGCTATTATCAAGATGATTGAACAACTCTTTTGTCCTTGGCAAAATTTGCTTTTAATAACTCGATATATTTGTTTACTCAACAAATTCCATTCTTTGTCAATTATAATTATCATCCACACTTGATACTTTTGACTTTTTAAAAGTTGATAATCTTGTGGCGAAAGATTTGCAAATCAATTGTCAAAGCAACATGCAATAATGAAGGCATAATTTAAAAAAACTCAAGAATGACAAAAGATCAATGCAGATGTCTATGATAAAAAATAATCTCAATTCCACATGGGCGATAAGATATGGCTACTTTGTTATAATATCAAAACTAATCATTCTTGTGACAAGCTAGATTATCATAGGCTTGAACTATTTCCGATTTATAAACAGATTAATCTAATTGTCTTTTGATTATACCTACCAAAATCTAAGAAGATCCATCTTCTATTCCATGTGTCATTACTTAAACCATACAAAACAATAGATATATGAGAAAGAAGACAAATGCCACCACCTCTTATAAAAGAATTTGAGGTAGAAGAGGTCTTAGATTTGAGATGATATCAAAATTGGCTAAAATATCTTGTACATTGGCGTAGATATGATATCAGTGAACGCACATCAGAGCCATCTAGAAATCTAGCAAATGCATCAGCAAAAGTTAATACATTTCATCAACAACATCCATCAAAATCAAGATAAAGAGTCAAAAAAATCTTTCAAAGACCATAGTATGTTTCAAGCATAATTTGGCATAACTTGGACTTCTTCAACATATAATCACCATTCCTTGTGGAACTCGTCCCTAAAAGGAGAGATATTATCACGGACAAGAATTATTCTAATAATTATTTATTTAATGTGAATAGATAGAAATAGATAAAAATAGATTAATTTGATAATATCCTATAAAATAGCTTTCTAGAAGCTTCATAGAAACAAATTCACCTTTATACATGTTTATAGGTGATTAATAGGTTAGAAACTTGGCCAACAAGCTAGCCATATGTTGTACATATTGGTAGCTTATAGAACAAGTTAACCAGATGTCGTATATGTTGGTAACTTGTGGAACAAGTTAGCCACATATTGCACATATTGGTAGCTTATGGAACAAGCTAAATACGTGGCACACATGTAAGAAACTTATCTTACAAGTTTAATATGTATCTTATAAATTGGACATATGTTGGGAGTCTTGTAGAACGCCGCCATTTTATTCTTATATAGATAATAAAGAGACAAGAGTGAAGCCTTCTTCACTCTTGTCAACGCCTTCTTTGTTTCTAGTCTTGTTTCAAGAGTCTCTAGTCTTCTTGTCTTTAACAATAGTCATTTTAGTTATAATATTATTCTATCTTCGAATGATTTTGAGTAATACAAGAGTTTATTTTATTCCTTTATGATTCATGTCTTTATCCTTAATAATTAGCATGATAAAACAATAAAAAAGATTATATGATAATACATGATCTTTTTTGGTTTGTGAAATAGAAGAATCTAATTGTGCATTTTCTATTGTAATTAGATGTCCTTATTTTCTTGCAAAGTATCTAGTGATATGGCTATAGTTTTTATTCAATATATATGTCAATGCTTTTTGTAGCACTTATTAGCCTTATAGTTAAGTTCTTTACAATATACACACAAGTTGTGTTCTTTTTAATGCTTCTTCTTTTACTTAAAAATGAATTTGAAGCAAATTACATCAATTTATATATCTTCTATTTCCAAAGATTTGATAAAGTTGAGAAATGTAGAAGATACCAAGTAATTGGTGTAAATTTACGACATAAATAGTGGACATTTTTCTTGTTGATATTAAAATAGTTGGTTATTTCATTTCATTGCTTGACTAATAGCTTCATTAAGAATTTGAAGATCAAACATAGATAATAATAGATCCTTTATATCATCTTGTAATCACCAATGAAACTAATTTATCAAAGAATATTCATTCCAACTGATACCATATGCTAATTATCAAAATTTTGAAACATAAACAGATATAGAACAGATTTTATATTGAAGGGCTTGGATTTTAGTTGTGGCGGAATAAATCTTATTATGTTTCTTGAAAGCTTCTATAAATGCTTCTAAAAATGTTTTAAAGCTATGCAATATGAAAGAATTCTTCTCAAATAATGGAATAAATCAAAACAAAGCTTGATCTAAGAATAAGGTTCCAACCAAACCAATACAAGATGCTTTTGTAGAATACTACTAAAGTTGGAATAAAATAATAAGTAATATTTGATTTATAAAAACCATGAAATTTTGAACAAGTTCTATTAAACTTCTTTAGAAGGCTAATTTTTAATTTTTTTTGTTCTTAACATTGAATTATTGTTTTAAATACATATATCTTTTAGTAAAATAGACCTTGGTAATGGAGTTCTTAAGGTGACTTGTAATAGTGGTTGAAGTGGTTCTATTCTTTGACCATTATATATAATCTACAATATTTAAAATATTATAGTACTTTTAAGAAGAAGGATAATTTGCTCTCTATCTAGAAATACTAAGCTCTAATATTGTATTATATTAATCTTGATAAACTATTATAAATACATCATTCAAGTAAAATAAGTCTCTAAAAATTTATAGAATTCAAACAGAAGGGATTTATTTTATATCACAAGCAAGGAGCTATGACAAGGTATAAGAATAAGACCAAAAGGTCCAAGCTAAGCCACAAGGATTGCATTGTCAAGACAAAAGATCCCCTTAGCTTTAATTCCTATATATACTAGGTGCAAAGAAGCTCCTTAAATTTTTTGTTGATGCTTGGATGTGAAGCAAGCCTAAGATCCTTCTATAACCATTTAAGATCTCTTAGAATCTTTTAGGACCTTTTAAAACCTACTTGAAACCTATTAGGATATACTAGAGTTTTCTCATAACCATTAGGAATCTTCTTTCAGGACCAAGTAGAACCTTTTAGAACCTTTTAAAATCTTCTAAGACTAAGTAGAATCTTCTAAAATCTTTTAATACCTTCTAGAACCTTCTTCTATTGTATGTCCATGATATTAGTAGACTAATAGCAACCGTGTTAATATATAAGAAAGTAATAGAATGGAATTTATTCCTTTATATCCTACCAATAGTTTCTATAGCTTATTAAATAATTATATAATTAAAATAAAACAAGTATTTTTAAGTCAAATAGATTTTATTTAAAATATAATTTTTTAATATATTAGATAAAATAAAAATATAATGGTTGATATAAGATATTTAAAAAGTACTTTAAAAATTAAATTGGCAATTAAATTGTAAAGTAATTATATACAATTGGTTTAAAACATGTCAATATTTACTAATATTTTTATTAGTTAGAATATAATAAAGTTAAAAAGAAATCATATATTTTTTATATAACTTCTAATAATAATATTGATATTTTTAGAATTTAATTTAATACTTTTATATTATAATTAATATGTTATATTTTCAAGAAATATAATGATTGATATTGAAAAAAAAATTATATTAAAATTATTTTATAATATTTTAATACATTTAAATTTAAATTTAAATTTAAAAATATAAATAAATAAATATAAATAAATGGATTAAAAATAAATTATTAAAAAAAATATAAAAAAACAAATTCTTGTGAATAAAATTACACAACCTTAACACATAAGTCTAATTTCTAATACAAATACACCTTGCTTAATTTATACCCCTTAACTAATATTCCTTGCTTGATAATATTTGTTAGAACATGTAGTTCTTGGATAGTAAACTTATAACCTGGCTTTTTGCATAATTAATTAAAAAAAGGTGAAATTTTATAATTCAATTGTTGATTCCTCCTGTAACGAATAGATGACAAATATTTGTTTCTGGAGCCTCGTAACTTCCGCGGGTAATAATCATAATTTAGGGAAAGATCAGTTTCTGAAAATTATCGTCATAGCCTTATGTTTGCGATAAAGGCAGAGTTTAGGGTTAGCTTTAAGCTTATATTACCTAGAAAAAATCGTGGACACATTATGTTATTTTATCGTCATCACTTCATAATATCGTCATACTTGGCGCTTACCGTGGATCGGGCATCTTTATTCTTCATTTCTATTTGGTTGACCTTCGCGTAAATTCGTTTGTGACTCAACTTCCATTAGTTGAATATGCCGGGTGAATGTGGATCCAACTATAATAGAAATCATTTGTTTATGAATTTAGGGTTTAGAATAGATGAATTTACACCTTCCTCTTCAACCATCTCCGCTCGGAGGATCTGCTTTCTGTTCCATACACGCAGCGTATATTATATTCTACGCATCGAAGTATCACGACGCGCCCTATATCATAAATACAAGAGCCTGCTCAGCTCTCCAGGAGAATTTGTCAGTGCTCTGTCCATCTCGTATTCCAAGAACTAGCGCTTATAATGGAGCAGGGCCCTGCACTCTCGCTCTGAGAATCATGAGCATATCGCTTTTCAAATTGATCACCAATTCGTATCTGCTCAGCGCCGTTGCACACCTCTTTATAATTCTAAGTATGCTGCATCATTTGCCAATCATTTCTAGCAGATAGCACTCCGGATACATTACGGTTAAACTGATCAGAACTTGGGAAAGACGACCGGATTGTTTTCTTAATCTACCCATTCACCCCTGCTACATTCTTCATAGGTGGAAGCTGCTATCACAAAGCTGCGATGAAGAAACTTGTGTGAATCAACTCTTTCAGTGCAAAGAACCCACAAACATCAGCATGGAATTTTGTGATCTATAACTCTGGGAACTCGAAAGTCCAACTGTAGTGCTTTAGATAGGCAAACCCAACGCATGTACTGACAACAAGAAGACACTCTAACTGACAATCTCAATTCCCGATTGCTGAAAGTTGGTAAGTGCATCCTCATCGCCCACATACTCCTTTGTCGATCAGATCACCTAGAAACTGTAAAATTGCATGACCCCACTTAAATTATATAACCTCACATAATCTATAAAATTTCCATCCACCGAGCTTATAAATTAAGCGGTACCTTTGTATACAAATTTTTTATGTAGTTATGATATAACATACTTCAAAAGATTAACAAAATTTTTAAAACATGTAATTTATTTTGAAATAATTAAGATTTAAAATGCATGTAGTTACAATAATAAAATAATGACTTTATCAATATAAACTTATCAAGTATTTTGTCTTATCACATGATCTGGTAATTCTCAATTTTCTCAATTTTCATGAACCAGAGGAATGTATTTTCTCATGCATGAAAATTTCAATATATGGTCATCAACATGCAACCCATGAATTTCCAATTTTCAAGACATGACTAAACCTTTTTTACGTAGGTAGGTATATGTACACACACACATATCTATGTACTAATTGAAATGCGTTTGAATTTTGTGCATTCAATGACATACAATGAATAAAAAAATAGTGTGCAATACAAAATAAGTTTTGGTGTAATATAATCACCACAGTGTCTACCAAACATCTATTAAACAATGCAAGTGGAACATCTCAAAGTTGGTATCCCCATTCCATGCCAATTTGATGCGTATCAGTTCCATGCACGTTTTGACGTGTGATCTTCTATTGAGAACATGAGGGAGCGGCAAATGGAACGGATCCGAGAACGCGCTGAAAGCATTGGGAACACGGGAACCTCTGCCCTAAACCAGACGCTGAGACACCAAAGTCCTCCTTATCGCCTTCGTTCGACTCCGAGGTGCCTCAGGCGCATCGCCATCGCCATCGCCCTTTGGGATCTGCTCTTCACCGTCCGCCGCCATGGGGTAAGCACCCGAATGCAGTGACACCCCTTCTGGATGGTGATCTCAGGTTGCAGCGTCGTTTTGAATTGCTCATCGTTGAATATTGTGATCGGTTGAGTGCTGGAGGTCAGGATTTAGGGTTTAGCAGGGAGTCGGTAGCTGCATTTAGTGATGGTAACCGATGGCTGCACTCGTGGCTGGGATTGGATTTCCTCCGAAAATCGGAGGAATGTAGACAAAGTAGTGTATAGTTGGTGTTTCCTGGTTGGTCACGGTTCAACGAGATTTGCTGCATGGTCCTTCGGATGGGGCATTTCGTGTCGCTAGTATTTCGGGCGTGCAAGTGTGCATTGGGTGCGAGCTGAATTACTTTCGGTACAGCGTCCTGAGATTCATGAGCAGTTTCAGGGGACTCATGTGCAGCTGTCTTAATCATCGTGTGCACTGGATTCCGCGGCCTGTAGTATGATTGCTCTTCTGGATTTGAGTTTATGACAAGAGGTGGAAGAAGGTGATTAAGTGTAGGCGTAATGAGTCTGAGTGTCGTGCTTGAGAGAGGCAGAGAAGCGGAGGTGGTGGTGGAACAGTCACAGCTGTATGTTGAATATCATGATGGTGAAGCCTGAATGTGAATCATGTGAGTGTCGTGCTTGTTTAGTTGTTTCGGGGGCTGATGGAATCGCGATTGGTATTGCAGCAAGACGCGTGGTATGGGAGCCGGGCGAAAGCTCAAGAACCACCGCAGAGCCCAGCTTTGGGCTGACAAGTCTTACAAGAAGAGTCACTTGGGTAACGAGTGGAAGAAGCCATTTGCGGGCTCTTCTCACGCCAAGGGCATTGTTCTTGAGAAGATGTACGTGTTGTAGTACTTTACTTGAGGTTGTGAACCTGGATGACTGCGCGTGGCAAGCCGCTCGGGCGTATCACTGTTGGTTGCAGGATGGGGTGTTTTGTTGGTGGAAGTAGTTTAAATGATATTGGGGAGGACTGGAACTTGTGACGGATTGAATGTGATATTTTGCAGTGGAATTGAAGCTAAGCAGCCCAACTCTGCCATTCGAAAGTGTGCTAGGGTACAGCTGATCAAGAACGGAAAGAAGATCGCTGCTTTCGTTCCTAACGATGGTTGTCTGAACTACATCGAGGAGAACGTAAGTAGGATTCTTTAGGAAAAGCGCATGGGCATGCGGAGGCTTTGTGTATGGTGCATGTTGGTGTTTTGATGGATACATGTGGCATTAGTAGCTGTGGTTGAGCAAGATTCATGCAGTTGGTCTGATGGTTGCGTGGATTTTGCGTATAGGATGAGGTTCTGATTGCTGGATTCGGGCGGAAGGGACACGCTGTGGGAGACATTCCCGGAGTTAGGTTCAAGGTGGTGAAGGTTTCTGGCGTGTCTTTGTTGGCTCTCTTCAAGGAGAAGAAAGAGAAACCGCGATCTTGAGTGGCCTGGTTCCAGTTAAGATATGTCGAGTTGTTCTCACGACGAGATAAATCCAGTAAAATGTGCTATACACTATCAGATTTTTGTGTCGCGTCGTCTCGGGCTTGTGTTCGGAAACTGGCGGGTTGTGTATTGAACGATAAACTGGAGTCATTGGATGTTTCAACGTGGATAGTGCTCCTTGTTGCAGGGGCGAGAATGGTGGTTACACGGATTTATTTGGTTCTCTTCACAATATGTTGCATGTGGGTCGGGTTGGTTGTGATTGTAGGTATGACGTCTTTTGTGCATGTTTTTAACGAATTTTATCCAAGTACTCACAGAGCTCAATTGTATTCGGAATATTCGAGGGCTTGCATTTGGGTAGTTCTAATGCAGGCTAATTTTCGGTGGATTTTGCAAATTGTACGTATTAACATTGTGTGCAGCGTGTCAGTTCTCCTTTAAGATGTTTCTTGTTGTAACTATTTGAGTGTTTTTTGCCATGGTTGTCAGTTGCAATTCAACCTAGTGTGGCAGTTGTCTGAATACATTCATCGTCAGTTCTTAGTGACTGTTATCGCCTTCATGCACGAGAATTGTATCCACATGTGCGAACGCCAGGATGTGCATTCTGGCTGCAGTAAAAATGTGGAGAAGTGATTGGTGCACCATTATGCATCCTGTTGCTGTAGTACGGTGCATGTCCTAATCTTCTGGTGGAGTAACGTCATCCCATTCTTTAATTTTATGTTTGTCCTCATGCTTTCATGCTTTTAATGAGTGTTCCTCAAGCAGTGCACTTTGTCAGGGCAATGTCGAATACAACGTATATTGAAGGAAGCATCTTTAACAACAAGAAATATCTGTGGATTTTGCCCTTAAATTGCAAAATTTTATGCATATTTTTCTGTAGCTTGTCTGCAAAGCTACTGTGAATATTGATAACCCTGAAATCTGTTGCTTTAGTGTAATAGCTTACATGAGAATGTATGTTATTAACTTGTGAAAGAAATCTAAAAATAAGTCATTCTTGTAGTTTTTATTATTTTTTCCAGAATCAAATTGTGAGGAAATGTTGTGCACTACCTTAAATTTGTAAACAATCTTGGAAATATCTACGTACTAAAACCTTAAAAGTGATATAACGTATTAAAAAATAAGTAGTATATTGTAAATGGGGATGAAAACTTTGGGTTAACTTTTGGTGATTTATAGTCAAATAAGTATCTGTAGAACTATGTTAGATTGCCAAAGATGTTAATGATTTTTTGAGATGAATTTGATTATTCTATATAAATTAAAATCAAAATCATGATATAATTTAAACTACTACAAATTTTTTTGACTATGTAGAGTTGATATTCAGTGTTTTAGTTATTTTTTTCTAAATCTGTGCTACTACTTAATTTTAAAATACTAAACTCAAATTAAACATTATGATTTGAAATATTTAATTTAAATGTATATGCAGATTTTATCCATTATATTTTATTAGTAATTATTGTGACATTCTAAAAAAAGGATTAAAGTTTTATTTTTAGAGTCCACTAATGTATACAACTTGAGTTTGAAGACAAGTTTATAATGGATGGTTGTTGTGGTCTTTGCAGGAACTTCTTTTCAAATCCCTTTATGAATTTCTTAACTTTTACATTAAGATTTCTAACTTTAGCTAATATACTTCTATTCATGTATGCATATTATTTTTATCTATTTTATTAGTACAATTTTTTAAATAATGATATTTCAAACCCACTTGGAATTTATTGCAGTTTTATTTTTTGAGATGATTATTCCATAATTTTGACTTAAATTATGTAAATGCACAATTTTTTGTCTTAGCATATAGTTCTGTATCTTTGTATTTTTTCAGTACATAACAAACATATTTATAGTCTTTATATTTTAAAATAAATTGAATTTTTATCTATATGATAGAAGAAATTATTTAAAAAATTGTAAAACACACATTTATCTAATGTCTAAAAGTGATTGAAGCATTTGTGAGTGAAAAAGGCACGCCATTATATTTTATTTTTGTTAGTTTTTTCATAAGATTTTTTATTTTTATTTTTATTTTTTTATTTTAAATTTAATGTATCAAATGCAAGTAATATAAAAGAATATTTTAAAAATTTAAATTTAAAAAGAGTACAATATAAAACCTCTAACTTTGCTGTATAATTCATTTAACTTTGTCTTTCTTGAAGAAAAACAAAACTTTGATATTTAAAAGTAAAAGTAATATTAGTTCTGAAGAAATAAAATTGTAACTTCCAAATTATTTTTATTTTTTAAAAAATAAACATAATCTATTCTTTGTTGAAAAAGATTAAATTTTATTATAGAATTGTTTAGTTTTGTTAAACCTCTAGGTAATACAAATATAAATAGACTTACAAAATATATATATATATATAAATTTAAGACATATTGACAAAGGTTGAAGAAATAACATTAATTATTATTATTATTATTATTATTTAATTACAATAACTATAGCTTAGTGTAGAAAGCTTTATAGTAAGATTGCAATATAAGAAAAATATATATAAGAATCACAATGGTCTTAGTCTTGGCTCTATGCATGCTAGTTAACAAGAACGCCATATAAAAGTTATGCAAAGACTATAAGGTTTATAAATCAAGTATTTAAGTTGCAAGATGTTGCCATAGTAGTTTTTTAAATACAAAAAGATTTAAGAAAAAGTTTTTTTTGGCCATATTGTGCATTCAAGGATAATTTTAGATAAAATCTATATTAACAAAGTTTCTATATAGTTTTATAAGAAACATATTATCTTTTGTTAATTCTTGTTTATTTAGATAATAAAGATATCTATGATATATAAACTATTTTTTACATGTGGTGGCCAAGATTCTATTTGAAAACAACATCAATATACTTATTTAATTATTTTCATATCTTATAATAAAAAAATATAAAATAGACACTTAAAGGCATTTAAGTTCTCTAATAGATTAGACATTTTGTCATATGTCAAGTGAGGTATAGCCTTTTGGTGGACATATTCTCTAACATTCTATTCAAATGTCAATTTTGCATCCATCACTTTTAGATATGATAAACCACCAAAAATGTGTTATTCATCTATTATATAGAAAATTGGTCCCAATATTGGGACCTTGGCATTTGGTTACAATGACAAATATTAGATGTTTTGTCAAATAGATTTGTGGTAAAAAATCAAATAAAACACATCTTCCACATAAAACCTATATTATTGGATTTTTTCAAAACTCAAGAATATTTTTGACTTTAATACAAATATTGGAAACATTCAAGTCATCTTTTGTAATTGTCCTTTCTAATGACCAAACTTTGATATTATACAAATTTAACTTTAGAATATAGATCTTATTGAGATTATTGTTTTTATATTGTTAAGATCTCTCATTTTTTTTCTAACTTGCAGTGCAAGTTATAAATATGTTTTGGTATTGAAAGAAGAATATTTTTTTTTTTATTGAAAAGTGGTTGTTGTTCTTGTAATCTTAAGGCATCTAGGCTTGCTTTTAGACTTATTTAGAAAATTGTAGACATAATTTTCTTTTGAGACAAGAAATTTTTAAAAAAAAATTGTGACATTAGTATTATTGTTGAAGATTGGAGTATATTGATACTATAATAGAAGCTACATAGTAGCAACAAATAAGATCTAGTTGTTGGTGCTTCTGTATTAGATTCACAATATGCAAATTGATTCTACTTAATAAATTTACAAATTTGTGTCTATTATTTAAGTTTCTATAGCAACATTTGGATGCTACTTTTTTGAGATAAATAAGCAGTAAATATGGAGAATATGTAGACAAATTTCTACAATCTCAATGAACAAGTATGGAGTGAATATACACGTAACAACATGGTTGGACTTCTAAAATGTTATAAAATTTATATCCTTTAAAAATATTGATATAATTTCTATTTAATAAAAATAAAACTCAAATTTCATTGTAGTTGAATTATCTATATATACAATTAAGATATTCTATTGTGCTTGTAATTTCAATTTAAATTACATTAAATTTTTTTAAATTGGTTTAGAAAAAAGTAATAAAAGCCTAAGATAATTGTTATTTGATCACTGATTATTGAAGATGTTATTTTAAAAAAAGTTGATGTGATGATTCAAATTGCTAATAAAATATCTTATTTTTATAATATGGAGGTGGCTCATTGTGATTTAAAGCCCAAAACTATTGTAATTGTAGATTTTGAAATGAATTTTTTTTTAAAATTATCTATGTGTATATAAAATTGATTAAATTTTATATATCTAAAGCTAAAGTAAATTATAATAAATTATCAACAAACAAAAGAATGTGTAGAATACTTAGTTATATATCTCTTGAAGCAAAATATTGTACAAACAAGTTTGATTTATTTATAGTATATATTTTTAGATTTTTAATAGTTTGTTGTGATGTTTTGACATGTGTTAAAAGCAATTGCTATAGAGGCACTTCTTTTAATGTGAAGAAGAGATTGCAAAGCTTACACAATATTACTTGTATAGTAGAATTTCAAGTACTAATTGAAATATTTGAATATAAAAAAGTCTTCAAAAAGACCTTTCTTTTTAAACAAACTTGAGAAATTTGATGGAAATAAATTTTTTACTTTTACTTTTATTTTTTTTAAGATAAACTTAGAAAGAATTCAATGATAATATCCAATTGTAATATATGTCTTTTAAGGAGGTAAATACAAGTATAGACCATATATCAAATTTTATTATATATTTTTGTGAAACCATAGAAATAATTTGCTAAAACTTATAAGAAGAGAAGTAATAGTGAATTGATTAAAGTACATAGAAATATTTACAATGATGGAACAACTAATTAACATTCAAATGTAAGTGCTAATAAATAAGGTGATGATTTAGAAATATAAATTTTCCTACTAATTCTATGGTATTAGTATTTTATATATGAAATTGGTATAATATATATATATATATATATATATATATATATATATATATGTATATATTCTTATATATAAAAATTTAAAATTATAATATATAAATCTAAATAAAATATATAAATAAAATATTAGAATTTTATTTTTAACTTTTTAATTTTTCATGAGATATATATATATATATATATATATATATATTTATATATTTATATGCATAAATATTTTGTGATGTTATATTTTTATATAGATTATGAAGAATATTCCAAAGAGTCCTTAGAAAAAAAGTTTTCATTTAAAGATCTTAGAACTAAAAAAGCCACTTCTTTAGAATCATTTGATAAATATAATTAGCATACATGGTCTAGCAAGTCAACATTAATCAAGGTTTTTAAAGAAGATGTTGATAAAAAAATTATGGAATAGATCAATATTTTTGATAATTATAAATAATATTTTTAAAAAAATTAAAAGTATTAATAATTTTTATAGCATGATTTTTTAGGAACTAAAAAATAACTATCTGAAGAAGTTGAATAAAACTTTTAAAGTATGTAGACAACAAAAGCAAAGTCAAGAACCTTAAAGAAGAATTAAAACTTTTGGCTACAAAATCATAAAATAAAATAAAAAATTTAATCTTTGATGATTTTTTGCATTGTAAAGATATATACAAATTAGTTGATATTTCAATATTTAATATGGAAAAAAGTAAATTTACAGCTACTAAGTGTAAATGTAATATTTTGATTTTTTATAATCAAAGCAAGAAAAATATAATTAAATCTACTTAATGAAAGTACAAGCATGGTAAATTTTCCAAAATATCTCTTCAAAGATGGATGCTTATACATGCCACATTACACAAATTTTCTATAGAGGTGATTAAAGCATAGTCAACATTGTTTGAGTTTGAAAACTATAGGATCTTTTTTAAATAAAAAAACTAGATTTTATATATAGAGTCAATTTTTGCAAAGACTAAGAAGAGCTAACATATACTTTGATTCTAAAGACATTTAGACAAGATTAAAGCCTAAATTTGATGAGTTTAGATAAGAAGGAAAAAAATTATTTAACTTATTAATTTTGTAAAGATTCCTAGCCTGAAAATATTTAAAAGGATATAATTATATAATTTTATAAATATAAATATATATATACACACTTTTAACAACATAGACAAACATAGAATTTTAAACATTCAAGATTTGTAATATAATATAGATTGTAGAATTTCTTAAGAAAATTTGAATGGAGATTGAAAATAGAATAAAAATTGTAGATCCCATAGCAATTATAAATTAGACATATGGTTTAAAACTTAGTTAGCCACTCAACATAAGATGCATATTTTATTTTATAAGATCAAATATGGGCTTTATATTTGTAAAAAATATTTTAATTCACATAAATATTTTGAATGTTATGGAGTACAAAATGTATTTTGTATTGTAATTTTTTTTAAAATAAGAGGCTTTTGTTTCAGAAATTATAAAAGTGATTTAAAATCACCTAGTAGTATAAAGATCAAATTACCTCATCTTTATTCCTTAACTTTTGTAGGATATACAAATATAAATATATTAACAAAGGTGGTTGAAGATCTATTTTTTAAAATCAAGCAACATGGTGATACCAAAATAACATATATATTTTTTAAATCCCATATATCAAAATTGTGTAAATTTTTAATAATATTAGAATTAATTGGCTTATCGATTTTAATATCATTTTTTTGTTGATGCATCAAATATGAAGTTTTAAAAGACCTTAAGTTTAAGAAATAAATCAAACTTTAAAAATAAAATTTTCATAAGAGTCAAAAAATGATCTTAAAAAATCTTAATTTAGAAAGATGTATAAATTTAAAAGATATTATGAATATATTATTTATTATTATAACATTGAAGTATTTGAAGGTATAAAGATGTAAAAATATAACAAACATAGACAAAGGAGTCTATTTAGAATTTTTTCTAATTTTTTTAAACTTGCAAAAAAGCTTCAATTTGTATATATCAAATAATAGCTTTGATAAATTACTATTTAAAAAAAAAAAAAAAAAAAAAATTATGATGGATGAATTCATTTTAAAAAGATTCATGTTAGATTTAATGGCAAGACAAACCTGAAGCTAATATCACTTACAAAGTATAAAAATCTACAACTTATGACGTTGGAACTAATTAAGTTATCATCTTTAAAGGTATGTATTTTAAAGATGTATAAGTTATAATCAATTTACAAATACAACTAGCAACAATAAGTTATAAAATATGATGTAATTAAAAATATAAAAAATATTTGTATAGAATTCAACTATAAATCCCACTTAATTATAAAATAATATTAAATTGATATTAAATATAATATGTTGGATATTGAATAAGAATTATTATTTTTTATAGAATTTAAATATATATAAATATATAAATACATAAAATTATATTTTAAAGTTTTTTCTATTATAATATCAAATATTAGTTAATCCAAAATTATATTTTTAAAAAATAATTATAGATATTTTTATCTTAAATAAGATATTAATGATTTTTATTATATTTATGAAGATTATATTTATTTTTTATTTTAATGATACTAAAAAATTTATTGAATAAACTAAATATATAAAAATTATCATTTTATAAAGTATTTATATATATAGAATATTTAGTTGATTTTAATATTTATTTAATATACTCTATATATTTATGTTTATAAAAACATATGTTTCATTATATAGTTCTTATATGATATATATTTTATATAAGAATTTTATAAGATAATAAAATAACATCTAATAAATAATAAAAACTATAAGATATTTTTAGACTACAATAAAATTGATAAAAGATATGTTGCTATAGAAATAAATAAAAATTAATTAATTTCAACATAAGTTAAACATAAACAAGACCAAAAAAAAGTCATGATGCTATTACATTTGAATAATATATATATATATATATATATATATATATAAATATATACACATATATACACACATACAATTTGGCTGAAAATTTATTTTTATATAGTTATTTTAAATCAATATCATAGTGTTTTATATCACTAAAGCTTGGTAATATCACAAAAAAATCCAATTTTTACTAATTGAAAAATATTGTTAGACATTGTGTTACATTATGTTTTTTTTTTTTTTTTTCCATCCTATTATTGTCTTGCATGTTGCAGTCACTTGACATGTAATTGATCACCTCTAACCTGTAGAACATGTTTTAGTAACTTGGCACACACTTAATCACCTCCAATCTCTAATATATGCTTGATTACTTTTCAAATTCCTCATCACCTCATCCCTTGACATGCTTAATAACTTTGTTCCACGAGGCACTTCATTACTTCTTTTTGGAACATTTTTTTATCACTTTGTTTCAGCTTATCATGTAATAATATCCAACTTTGGCTCTTAGTATATATTTTACTATCCAACAACATCCAACTTTAACAAATTCTCTTGTGGCACAGTTTATTATGTGATATTATATAAATTTGATAAGTTTAATTGATTCACTGTCCACCACCCAAGAGTATCTGTCTTGTGCATTGACTTATAACATCATTTAATTTCTCTCAACTTTATTGAAGTAATGGGTAATTCTCCAACAGTGGAGAAATGAGAGTGGTCCTGCAGGGAAACTGATGGAGATGCTTTGTAAGGGGGCCCATTGGCAGGCATCCACAGTTGGGCATCAATGCACAAGACAGAGCCAATATTGATTTCAGAGGGGACACAAAGGTGCTCCGGAGCCTGATGTAATTTTGAAAAGGGGGGGGGGGGGGGGTTTTGCATGCAAAATGGCCCCAAGGCCTGACAAAGCTGTACAGAGTACCCAAAGCACAATGTGCACAAAAAAGAGCTGTTCACCAATTGAAAAAGAAGTGCCGGAAACAGGAACCATCCGTTAGATCCGTTGAGGAGGAGCCTGTCCTGTTTGCCAAGCGGCAGCCACTGTCTGCTTCTCATAAAGACCCAGTCTGCCTCACCTTCACTACTCAGTGTGTGCCTATTGTCTCAGCCGCCTTTCCTCTAGTCAATCTGTTGATTGTTTCTTTTTGTTTGGCTTTTCTGATCAACTGTCAGTTGAGTGAGATCCTGCAGTTATCAGCTTGTGGGATTTCCTCTCTCTGTTTGGAGCTGTGGTTTCGAGAGCATGGCGTTTGGAATAGGCCGGGCGTTGTCTGCGTCGTTACTGCTCTTCAACTTTTTCTTGTACCTGATTTCTGCGTGCTTGGCGGGTTGGGCCCTCAACCGAAACTTGGGTGCCACCATTGGTATCGGTGCAGGCCCCATTGGTAAGTTAGAGTTGCTGTAATGCTGTAAGAATCCTACGCTGCTGCATGTTAGTCGACCTTGGGGGTTCTTCTCATGCTGTTTTGCGTCGATGTAGGTAACACTCGTTTCGTGGCTTGCTCTTTGGACCATATCTTGGAGTTGTAACTGTGCCACCGTTTGCGTGTGCACGCTTTCTTTCTTGGTTTTAAAGAGCTGTTTGATACTGAATGTAACCTGATGGAGCTAAGGATTTGTTGCAGGTAATGTGGTGACCCCAACCTTTTTACCCCTGGCGCTCATTGCAAATATGGTGGGTCTAGCCTCAGTTTTTGCTGGAGTTAATCACTTGCGGGTCTTTCGCAGTGATAGTTTGTCCTCAGCTGCGTCCACCTCCCTTATTGCTTGGTTCCTCTCCCTTCTTGCCATGGGCGTTGCTTGCAAAGAGATTCACACCGGAGGTAGCAACCGCCAAAAGAGACTGGTAAGTCCTAAACCTCACGGCCAAAGGTGGTTTCAATTGTCTGCTACAGTGTCGTAGTCTGTGTTTGATACGAAGGGAGTCCCATTTTTGATAAAATTGTGCAATGTCTCATCTAAAATTTTGTGTCGGGCGCAGAAAACATTGGAAGCTTTGACAATCATCCTTTCTTTCTTTGAGGTCCTCTACCTCCTGTCACTACAAGCAGGCTTTTTCGGAACTAGCGATGATGGATATGACGATTCGAGGGCTGCGAACGCCAAAGCTGGTACAACATATGGCACACCAGCTGCTGCCGCTGTCTAGCCTCAACGTCGGAATGAACCTGTAGAGTGTTCTGTTAGGGGGCCGTCTTTTTACGAAACCCTTTGGCATTACATTTTGCAGTCGTTTTGTACTCGTTCTGGAAGGGGAAAAAAATTTGTAGGCAACAAAGTCACGCCATCCTAGCTATGGAGGATCTCTCTTTGTTCGTGCTATAGACTCCCCTACTCTGTATCATTTGTTCTTCAATTCATGAAGATGTTTTTCTGCGATTGGTGTGAATTTGTTTACCTCGTCAGTCTAAATCCTTGAATTGTTATCGAATTGAAAGATAACTCTCATTTTTTCGAAGTCCTACACAATCCTCCTCTTGGCTACCTGTTCTTCACTCAATTGGGACACGCTCATCATTAAATGCTGAAAGTACGTATGCATGTAATGTTTATTGATTCAAAAGACTGAAAGGGTAGAAGCTGTGGTGGCCCTTGTAATGTGTGTTGAGATGATTACAATATCAGAGCTCTGAATGAGAGGCTGATCTTTTGCGCCGGGATCGTCATTCTCAACATATGCTTTTTATATACAGCAAATGAGCACTGATATCACCAGTACATGATAATGAGACATTGTAATGTTCCAGTAAAGGACAATTGTGTCGATCGTGAGGAGATGAGTTGCTGGAGTAGTAGTCAGTCTGTCTCATGCGGTGGGGGTGTCAGTCTTTTTCTATTTGATCAATGTATCGAGTTACAGTATTTCGTTCAGCGTCTTCTATTTGGTGGGGTTGCACAGGACTCTATCGGTAAGATCACAAAAACGGCAGATGTCCATGAAGGAAGCGAAGGGGCATGATGCGCAGTTGGGTACAGCAAGTTCGGCCGTTTCATACTGTTTCGATGATGTGGACTGTTGCAGGCACGTGTGGGAAAGTACAATGTTTTGCCGATTCTGGAAACCCTGACTACTGCTCTAACATACCTGGGGCCTCCAAGTCCAGTTACCTTGGAACGGGCCTAACCACGGACGATGGGAAACGGTTTCAGTTCACAGTAGTCGAGCCCGGAGTGCAGCAAGTGCCAGCATTCTTATCGTATTTGGATGTCAACAACAGTCAGTAAAGTAGAGCAACTGTTTGGAAATGATCTTTGTTAGTCCTGGAATTTGTTGGCTACACTGTTGGTTCATATGTGATTCATAGGGGCAAACTAGCAGTTGTAAAGCATCTTGAGGAGTCAAGTCCTGCGAGGTGGTCAGTTCATGACAAGTTTCGCGTGAAGCACGTCGTTAGTGACTACATTTTGTCGAGAAGTCTGATGAAGAAGGTCTCCCTTCGCATCCCTTCCACTCTCTTCGCTTGCCCGCGTACCCTGTTTCATCTGCTTGGCTTAAGCCCAACGCCCTAATTCAAGCAAGAATTTTCCACCTGCTTCTGTACGTAGCGCTTCTGTGAACGTGAACCTTTTTCAGCTTCCTTGCCTCTGCACTGTGGAGCATCGCGATGCATAGATGAACGGGTTCCAAGTGCATTTGAGATTCTGGAGCTTAAGAGAGGTGTTCTTGATGTTCATATGTCCTTCGGATCGGCATGAACTGAATTCGATGTAGCGGGTCTGAATTTTCAGCTCATGCAGGTATATGTTTTCGTGCATTGCTCGCATTTTCAAATATCTCACTGTTGGTTCATATGTGATTCATAGGGGCAAACTAGCAGTTGTAAAGCATCTTGAGGAGTCAAGTCCTGCGAGGTGGTCAGTTCATGACAAGTTTCGCGTGAAGCACGTCGTTAGTGACTACATTTTGTCGAGAAGTCTGATGAAGAAGGTCTCCCTTCGCATCCCTTCCACTCTCTTCGCTTGCCCGCGTACCCTGTTTCATCTGCTTGGCTTAAGCCCAACGCCCTAATTCAAGCAAGAATTTTCCACCTGCTTCTGTACGTAGCGCTTCTGTGAACGTGAACCTTTTTCAGCTTCCTTGCCTCTGCACTGTGGAGCATCGCGATGCATAGATGAACGGGTTCCAAGTGCATTTGAGATTCTGGAGCTTAAGAGAGGTGTTCTTGATGTTCATATGTCCTTCGGATCGGCATGAACTGAATTCGATGTAGCGGGTCTGAATTTTCAGCTCATGCAGGTATATGTTTTCGTGCATTGCTCGCATTTTCAAATATCTCGCAGCATAACAGAATTTTGGTGTCTGCAATCTTGAGCAGTCACGGTGTGGGTGGAAACTCGTGAAATTTAGCGTCATGGTTTAACTCAAATCCTATCAAAATGGAATCATTAATGCTATTTAGGATCAGACCTGCAAACGGAGTGAAGTTAGAGTGACATTTTTGCATCTTTCTAAAATGTGGAAAAAAATCGAAGGGCGACGATGTAGAGGCGTTTTTCAATTTGAAATGCGCAGAGAAATTCTGAAAGTGTTTTTGTACATTTTTCATTTGATTGCGATTGATCAAAAATCCTCCAATCCATTTATGATTGATATAGCTCTGATTGGTTCTTTTCGCCATTTGTTGAACTATTTTATTATATTCTGGATTGGTATTTACTAATAAAAAAAGGCCTTTTGCACGAATAATAGATTCAATCAAATCACAAGCCCTTCGTAAACAAATAATTCGCCCTGATTTCAAACTCATTTAAGAATCTGGCTAGGTCTCACGATATCAGGTTTCCGACAGTCATTAAAGAACTATCAGCTGCCCACGTAACTGTGGCAGCGATGAAGTTGAAAAGAAGAGCAAGCGAAGATCAAAAGGATGGCCATGAACACGAAACGAGCTCAACTCTCTCAACCAACTCTGCCCCGGTTATGACTGGCCATATCCAGAACAAAGTGACTCTGTGCTCTTGCTTGCCTTATTCTCACTGACATGGTGAGAGTGTTATATTTTTGATGCAGGGTTGATGCATATTGGGTTATGATCCCCATGAAAGGAAGGACGTTCAAGCACAAACTGAGAGTAACACGGCCAGCAGGGTAGGAGGAGAGTTGTCACTAGACGAGTTTCTCAACAGTGAGAGATGCAGAGAGGATTACATAGAGTGCTTGGAGTAACGTAAGGGAGACTATGGGTAACTCGCACTCCACTCGAGCGTGTGAGTACCACAAATACGTCATTTAGTGCTTCTTTTCTGACCAAGCATGCTATGATAGTGAAGCTTTTTGGTTTTGGCTATCTGATTCATGAACCATTATTTATTGAGTTTTACATCTTTTCACAGCATGGAGAAGGACGTATTTATTGTTCACTCGATGCTTGCATTTCATTACCTTTTTTTGGCACCAGTGTCTCGGGATGAGGAGAATCGAGTCAAAATGAGGTTTGAAAAGGTCACAGGGAAAGATCAGCCGAATTTGACGAGAAGAAAATTCAACGACCTGCTTGGAAATCGTAGGTTTTTTCTACTGCCTAGTCAGATCCAGCGTTTCAGTTTGCCGCATCAGATGAGCATGTCTGGATGGGTACGGATTGATGAACTGAATTGTACCGCGCCACTTTAAGCTGATTATTCAACAACGTGTTTCAGCAGCTTATGCGAAAGGGTTGTTCAATTACATCGACAAGGATGGGGATGGCAGCGTTAGTTGTAAGGAGATTTGTGAGGGGATCAAGTTATTTAGGGCTTCTAATACTCCTAGTTCTAAACTTCGAGGTTTGCCCATTCTACCTTTATGGGTTTGACAAAGTCTGCTATTTTCGATAGCTAGTAATCTCTGCCCACTGGAGCATGTGTCCATGGCTTTACTTATAGTCGACTTGATCTGGTGATTCCATGCAGTTTTGTACAACTATTACGATTCAGACCATGATGGGATGATTTCTCAATCAGAGGTTGCAGATGCTATGAGAGTTGCAAGTGGTGAAGACCTCTCGAATTCCCAACTTGAGAAGGTAAGAGGCTAAGATTCTCCTGATTGTGCCCATTACCATGTCTAAATTCGCACGATCCAAAGAAAATGCTCCTCTCGGTTGCTGTTTTTACCCATTCAACTAGTGAATTGTTTGTTTGCGCCCTTGGTTTGCCCTTTGAAGCTCGCTGCAGCTACACTCTTGTTTCCTCTTCTGAAGTTTTAGCAGAAGCGCTTGAAATAGTGCGCATGAATGGATTCTCTGATGCAGCTTGTGCATTCGATCATGGAGACTTTTGACGTGGACAAAGACGGATTCTTGAATTTCAAGGAGTTCTGTTGCCTAATGCGGAACGCAGGATTGCAATACAACTTATGATTCGAGTGGATAATGAAATCACTTGCTTCACATAACCGAACGGGACATCAGACCTACAGAAGGACAAGCTTCATATCAAGTGTATCATTTTCAACGTTCTTAAAAATCTTTTTTGCAAAGAAATCCTTTCTTTTTTATTCCACTATATCTGATTGAGAACCGGTACGAAATAGGACTGCGTACAGAATCTCCTCATCCAGGCACTTGTCACGGAACTCGATCTGTGAACGTCTAAGTGAGTTCGATTAACTCCCTCCATGATCAGCATTCTTCTCAGTGGCAGTAAAAAATTTTAACTCTCAATTTTTGTATCTCTTGCTAAATTCAGTTCTTTACTTGGTCTGTTGTTTAGATATATCGTCTTTATAATTGACAAAAAGACCAGTGTTTGTAGAATAAGATGCCAAGTCATTATATGCTTATCTTATCTATCACTGCATCGAGGCTGCGGTTCTTTGAACCATGAATGCGGGACGAGTGCTTCCCCAGACTAAAATTTACTGCAATGTCTCAATTTGCATGCAGTAATGTCTCAGTTCACATTACATGAGTTTGCTAGCCCTGAAAGAATCTCTCATCCTTTTCTGCGATGCTCGACATGTTGCAAACTCTGGTTAGATTCGAATTTTTGTGAAGCTACATGGGTGCCCGATGGTGCGATGTGACTATCTTTACTAATATTTGGAGCACTTAGACAGGTATAAATAATTAAGCAAGAAGGTTGAGGTGGTGATATCCACGTCCATAAAAGTTCATATAGGAGTAAAATCTGCGTTTCTGCTGAATATATTTGTATAGTAAACAAATTGTTTGCACCTGTTCACGAACTGATTGACTTGCTGGTAGTAAGGATAGTCTGATCAAACATGGTCCTAGTCATGCCCACCTCTTAATAAATCATTATTCAGTGTACATGATATTGTATTACAAATTTTTTGATCATGTTACAAATTCATTTGCATAAATGTGTCATTTTTCTAAAACTTAATGTTAACATCTATGTGGTTTGTTCTTGGAAATTCATAGAAATTCATAGAAATTCAAACAAATTTTTTTAAAATATATAATTTATACTTTGATACATCAAAATATAATTAAAATCAATGTTTACAAAACTGTCTGAATATTCTCAAAAAAATTATTTATTATGTGTTTAAAGATTGTGAGTATGTTTGTAAGTCTAAAAGGCTTAATATTACAGTCAAAATGTATACACTTCTTACAAAATGTTGTCTTCTAATTTTCACTTTCACTAATTATAATGAGGTTGTAAGCACTTCTAAATTTGATCTCTGTAAAGACCTTTATTCAACCAATGTAGTCTTAAAATCAATGATAATAAGTGAAAACTTTTTATAGTTATCCAATTTTGTTCTAAAGAATCAATACACATTTGTAGTGACAATGTTTTTTTCTTAGCAAGTAAAATAGGTGCTTTTGTTAGTCACTTAAATGGTAGATAAATTTTTTGGTAATGTTATTATTAATGTATTCTTGTGATGATATCAATTGTTTTTGCAAATATATGCAAAGTATATAATTTTTTTTTAATTGGATTTTTTTCAATAAATATTTTATCTTAATAAAGCAATAGTGTGCAACATAATTTGATTCACTATATATATATATATATATATATATATATTGTTATATTGAAGTGCATAGAAATATCCTTTTTTTTTTAATGATTTTAAAGCATCTATTTTCTTAAATACATAAACTTAATTTAAAATGATAATATTAAAACAAAATTATATACTATATTCAAATTAACTATTTTTGGTAGATATTAGTTATTTTTACTTATTTTGTTTTAATTTTTTATTTATTTTTACTTATTTTTTTCTAAATTTTTATAATATTTTTTGAAATTAAAATTATTTTTTAATATTTTAATATTTTATCTAATTTTATAAAATATATTATTATTTTAAATTTTAAAATAAAAATTCACTCAATTAATGTAAATATGTTTTAATAGACATAAAATCTCTTCTTAAAATCATCTTACTACGATCTTTTATCATGTACTAGGTATCAAAGATGCATTATATCCCTTATCTCAATGCTTACTTGCTCTATGAATAAAAAAGAAAGGAAAATAGAATAAATATAAATACTTACTCAAAATATTATTTCAGCTTAACAGGCTTATAAATCACTTTTTGTATTACATTTTTATGTACCTCGTCTTACGTACATTCCAAATGGATGTAAGATATTCCAAAATCTTACAAAAATATTTTATGTGTATGGAATGTTAAGTCATTGAAAATAAGATTATTAAAGATTATATAGATTATAATAAGCAGCATGTATTGATTATAAAAGCAACTTTTTGAGTTATTAATAATTCGATTTACATCCAAAAAAGAAAAATAAATAAAGATTGTTAATTTGATATTAATGTATTAGAAAGAAAATATAATAAATTTAAGTACAAATTTTGAGTTAAAAATTTTGAAACATCTTATGAAAGTTGTAAAATTTTAACTTTACAAAAATCATTACTACTAGATTAATAATCTTTTTAAGGTGAATAAAATTAATAATCTTTTTAAGGTGAATAAAAGAATTACATGAAATATATTATAAAATTTGTTAAATTTAATCAAAATAAATAAATAAATAAATAAATAAAATATTATAAGCCATTGCATACAAATTTTTTATTGTAAATTTATTCTAAAATTTTTTAGTACAAATAAGAGTTTTATTATGTCCACCTAGTAGTTTTCTAATTCTTTTACTCTTCACTAATAAAGACTTAAATTATTTTATTGAAATTTAACTTATAGAATAAACATCCAAAAAATCATTACATATATATAATCATAAAAAAAAAATCTAGTTGATAATTATAAAAATTTTAGATTTAAAATATATATATATATATATATATAAGATTTAATAAAGAATTAAAATTAAATAAATAAATAATTGTTTATGGTTTTTAAAGATTTTTTTAAAATAATATCTAATTATAAGATATTAAAAATATACCATTAATTGAATAAATAAAAAGAATTAGAATTTAGTAAAAGATAAATATAGATAATTTAATTTTTTTTAAAAAAATACCTACATCTCAAGAAACATCATCAAAGATTCTTACATAGTGATTGGATTTATAAATGTCTTTGGATGCACCAAATAGTCATTAAAATTTCTTCTAAAAGTTTCTTAGGTCTAAAAACTAATATAGAAGTATCTCACAATTTGAATACTTGTTTTGCAAACCTTTTGGTATTTTAGAAGTTTCGACATGGCCTTTCTATTTGCTACTACATATGAAAGTAAGATTGAGGCTATCCTTTAGTCTTGTCAGTACATTTCTTGTATTATAGTCTTAGTTTAAAACTGTCTAGTTTCTTTGTATTTAGCAATAGCTATTCTAAAACTTACTTATTTTAGTAATATATCTTTTTTTAATATTATTTTTTATTCTATATGAGTATATTATTTTTTGAAAAATTCATGTAAATTTATGTCCTTGATACTAAAAAAATAATATTAATTAGATAATTTTTTTGAAATTGCCATCTAAATTAAGAGTTATTTTAAATAAAATATATTTTATAAAATATATTTTATAAGTTAATTAAAGCAAGTAAATATTTTATAAATAATATATTAAAGATTAGAATTGATACTAATATTGATAAAATATATATATATATAAAAAATGTATTAAGTTATTTACAAATCAAGAAAAAATATTATTTTTATAAATTTAATTATTATAATTTTTATTAATTATAGATGTATAATACTTTTATTTTTGGTTGTAACATTTATGATTTAATTAACACCCACATAAAATTTTGTTTAAAATATTATCATTAAATTATTATTTTTATCTATATAATGAAGACTTGTTATTATAAATGATTTTTCAAAGTTATTATTCTATTCCAATGATAACTATAAGCTTATAAAAATAACAAATATGTATATATTTGTATGTATGTATATATATATATATATATATATATATATTCTTACACTTTCTGGAATAAACATAAATTTAAATAAAATAATACATATTTCATAAAAATAATATTAAAATTCAATAAAGCAAGTAAATATTTTATACCTCTTATCTGTAAACAAGACCAAGCAGTTTAAATGTATCAATTCAAAAATTCTTTGAACCATCTTTTTAAAAATGCTATGAAGAATTAATCAATTATTTATATTTTTAAATATATATATATATATATATATATATATATGAAGAATTAAATCAATTATTTGTATATTTTTAAATATATATATATATTAATGTTAAGTTCTTAATTTTTATTTTTAACTTTTTAGGTATTAGATGAAGTCAAGTTTTACTTTTGGTTCACACAAAAACTAAAACCATGTATGATTCATGCATAAATGTTTTTAGCAAAAATGCATTTGCATAAAAAAAAAATACATTAATTACACCTTTCAGTAAGAAATACGTCTTATGATTTTTGAGTGTATAATAAGTTAATAGTTCATAATGCAAGTAGGTTTTTAATGCAAGTCTTGCAATTAAATCTTAATAATAAGGCAAAAAGCTTCCAATATTGAACATAAATTGTAAAAATCATGTTATAAATACAATGATTTTTTATTATATATATAGATATATATTATTTATTTATTTATTAAATTTTTTGTATTAAATTTGGCTAACAATCAATTGATTTGAAATTTTATATCGTCAAAATTATTCACAAAATATGTCCAACATCAATTTATGCAATTCAATTCACAATTGATAAAATTACAATTATCTTCAAATAACACACCTTAATGACAAGGTATTTCTATGCCAATGAAACCAAGTAATTATCTGTATGCAAAAATTAGAACTACGATAGAAAAAAATCATAAAAAAGATGACCAATAAATAAAAGCAATCTAATTATTTGTTGTTGGCCTTAGAATTTTTTAATGAAAATAAGGCTTCAAAAAATAAATTCTGTTGTATTGTGTTCAAAATATTTAAAATGATATTAATAAAAAAAAATTAAAGAATAATTTTACTAAAAAAAATTAAAATGATGAATTTAGAGATAGTAATTATCAAAGTATTGATGACAATGACAATCATAATAAGGTTCTTGGGGACATCAATTTCAAACCTATAAAGACAGAAGTTGATATAATAAAGGAATCTATAAGAAAAATAATGATAATAATTGTATATGTTTAAAAAGTCCTTGTGTATTATGTTGTAAATATAATGTAAATAAGATTTTATTTAATTAAAAAAATAAAAATAAAAATAAAGTTGCAAAACCATTATTTACTTCGTGGTAGCAAGAATTGGGTGGATTGCAGTGTCGGGAGAGTTCTTACGAAAGCAGCGAGTTCTGCTTCATAAGCTAACACATCTCTGGGTCTCGCAGCAATTATCCGGCAACTTTCTTGCGCATAGTCTACTCGCAATGAGGACGTGGTCCATTTCCAGGTGTGGGTGACGGATCGGCAGAACGATATCTTGCACTGTGACACGGAAGTTGGTTGTTGAAAACCTCGTCTTCTCTGGGATGCTAACAACTATGAATCGGGGCATTGAGTGTTAAATGTTAGACTCATCGAACCTGAATCAATTCACACGACTTCGTCAAATCAGCGATCCAATTAATGCTGCTAGTGAGAGTTTCCCAGAAGATGAGATTCTAAGTTGTGGTTTCTGAGTGGTCTTTTTGCTGGAACGGGATTGTTCGTGACAGGACTGCGACTTTTGGATTGTGTCAATGCAGGTGCAGGCGCGACGAGGAGCTCAGAGGAGTCATCCGCGCCCAGGAAGAGTGAGGTGGAGGCAGCGCCCCCATGACCAACAGTGGCTTACTGGAAAGCATATTTCGTCAAAAACAAAACAAAACCTAAATAAAATGAAATCGTAGCAATTTTGAGAGACAACCCACAACGGCCCTTCTAAACCTGTAATTTCGGTTCAACAAGCGTCAAAATAATGTGAATTGTTTTATGTTCCTGTAAGGAATAGAAAGTCTCGAAGAGCGTGCAGGGGGACTGGTTTTAGTGGGGTCATCAGAAAAGGGACTCAGTTTTCGAAAGGGAGGAATGAGCATCAATGAGGCGCGGGCACGTGGGTGGGCGGGGGAAGGGATACTGTGGAGCGTGTTATGTGGAAGATCTTTGGTTCCCTTTCTAGTTTTCGAGGTTTTAAGGGATATGAGAACTTGCTTGATTGGTAAGCTAGTGTGGAGTTAGTCGAGGGTTTGGTCAGGGCTTGGTCTGCATCGCCATAGCCATTACCATCGCAGTTTTTGTGCTGTTGGACGTGTGGCTGCTTGTGGAGTGTGGATCTTGTGTCTGTTTGCCTGTTTGTTTGTTGGTTTGTTTGTTTGTTTGTTTTCTATTCTTTCTTTCTTTCTTTCTTTATTTTTATTTTTTATTTTTATTTTTTTCTGTTGTCGTTCGAGTGTGGAGTATGTAACTGCTTTGTCTGTGAGCATCGCATTTGCAATTGCAAAAATGGAGGCTTTGGCGCCCTTTCCCTACCTGGAAGCTGTGGTAGGGTTTATGCTGTTTATGTACATGTTCGAGACGTATTTGGACATCCGGCAACATGGGGCGCTCAAGCTCTCCAATCTGCCAGCGCCTCTGAAGGGAATAGTTAGTCAGGAGAAATTTGAGAAAGCGCAGGCGTACAGCTTAGACAAGAGCCGATTCCATTTTGTGCACGCGGCTGTGAATATTGTGGAGGAATCGGCAATTCTTCTGCTGGGGTTGTTGCCGTGGGCGTGGGATAGGAGTGGATCATTAGTAGGGAAGCTAGGGTTTGATGAGAAGAGCGAAATTTTGCAGACGCTTTCTTTTCTTGCGGTGACCACGTTGTGGTCGCAGGTGCTTGAGCTTCCATTCTCGCTCTACTCCACGTTTGTCATCGAGGCGCGCCATGGCTTCAACAAGCAAACCATATGGTTGTTTTTTCGAGATATGATCATGGGGCTGGCTCTCATGGTGGTGGTTGGCCCACCCATAGTGTCGGCAATTATCTATATTGTGCAGAAGGGCGGACCGTATCTTGCCCTCTATCTATGGGCCTTCATGTTGCTGTTATCCCTTGTGTTGATGGCCCTATATCCCGTTCTCATCGCGCCTCTTTTCAACAAATTCACACCCTTGCCGGAAGGGCAGCTTCGTGCCAAGATCGAGAAGCTGGCATCCTCCTTGGACTTCCCATTGAAGAAATTATTTGTAATTGACGGTTCTACTCGGTCAAGCCACAGCAACGCCTACATGTATGGATTTTACAACAGCAAGCGCATCGTTCTGTACGACACCCTAATATCTCAATGTAAAAATGAGGAAGAAGTAGTGGCAGTTATAGCTCACGAGCTTGGCCACTGGAAGCTGAGCCACACTATGTACTCGTTCCTGGCCATGCAGGTGCTTACACTGTTGCAATTCGGAGGCTATACGCTTGTTCGGAACTCCAGTGACCTGTTTTTGAGCTTCGGTTTCTCCACACAGCCAGTGCTCATCGGGCTGATCCTATTCCAGCACACTATCATGCCCTTCCATCATCTTGTAAGCTTTGCTCTCAACCTGTTGAGCCGAGCCTTCGAATTTCAGGCGGATGCGTTCGCCCGCTCATTAGGGTACAGAGAGCCATTGAGAGCTGGCCTGATCAAGCTGCAGGAGGAGAATCTGTCTGCCATGAACACGGACCCGTGGTATTCAGCGTATCATTATTCACACCCCCCGCTTGTTGAGCGATTGCAAGCCCTTGATGAAACGTCCGAGAAAACGGATTAGAACTTACCTTCTTCGAGCCATAGTTGAGATTTGTAGGAATATAGCTTCATTAGGAGAAAGAAACAAAATGAGCTATGTTCTAGCACATTCACTGTAGAATTCACTGATGAATGACGAATAGTTCATGAACACTCATTCTTTGAACAGTAAGAAGCATGGGCCTTTATTTTCACCTGGATGACAAAATGACGAATAACAGTGTGTTAGTGCAATCTGGAGACTTTTTTGCGACTGGATTGTAATTGTGCATGTCGAGGTGTATTTGGCATCGATTACAAGTCTTAGCGGATCATGGTAGTATCCGCTAGAGCATCCGGTCTTTTTTGCTTACTTAGGTTATTCTGTATACCCTTTGGGTTGCAAACTGGGAGCAGCTTTTGAGAGCGGTGAAGATGCATCAATTAGCTGTGGCAGCAGCTATCTGCATGTGTTTGTTGCTGTGGGCATGTAGTACATTATCAAACAGTAAATCTTAAGGTTACTATATCACACAGTAAAGGCCGAAGACTAATCAGCGTACGGTTTTCGTTTTATTCATGTGTTCAATTTTGGAGGGAATCACAACACTAAAAAAATGTCAGAGCTCATGATCGTTTCCTCGTCATACCGTTGGGGCTCTTCTAAGTGCTCTGACACCTGTTCATATCCTTAAATTGATGATGAAAGTCATGCTACACATCGACAAATTTCAGTGTAGAGAGTAATCATCTTCTATGAAAAGGTTTGTACAGCGGCTTGCCGTACGTTATCAACACCATATGCCTCCATCTTGAAGCTTGTTCACTCAATTCTACAGGACTGCAGATCCAAGGCCTCATTTACACTAACTACTTTTTGAAGATCTATCGGTACAGTGGCCTCAAACCTGATGTTTCGGAGGAGGCTGGGGTAGCATCACCTTGGTGACTGCTGTTGCCAAGCGACGACACGGATCGCTGGTCGTTGCGAAGACTGGGGCTGCGTTGCGCATATGGGGTGGGACGGAATGGCCGCAGGATTATGGGTGCCGAGGTAGGGATTATGGGTGCCATGTTCTCTGAAATTGGCAATGAAAGGCGTTTCTTCGTTGCCCACGTATTGTCCTTCTCCGGCGTTCGTGGTCGCTGCTTGGGCGTGCTATGAGAGCGCACCTTAGCTTTGGCAGATTGCGTAGCTTGCATGTAATTCGGAACCGAGGGAGAGCTTGCCAAGCTCTTGTCGTCCCGACTCATGACGGATCCAGCATTGCTATAACGATTACCGTAGCGGGGGCCAGAAGCCATAGACCGAGCTGTTGTGGCGGAGATGGTGCTTCCCCCTTCTTCGATGTCTTCTCTTCTCATGCTGGTGCGAGGACTTGCTGAACGTACGCGCACGGGGGTCGATATATAAGCCGAAGGTGGGGTTATCGGAGGATGGAAATTTCCCTGGCTTGAGGTTCTCTGCATAGTACTCGGACTGTGGTGGCTATGCCCGTTTCCATACGAGTCCGACATGGCTGGGCCGTTGTGAGCGTCGAGATGGCTCATTGAATACATTTCTGTTCTGGAGGATGTTGTTTGAACTGGAGGGGGTGCTTTGGTTTTGTACGAGGTTTGCAGTTTGTTGAGCCGAGGACCATTGTCGGCGTGTTTCCTTGGCATGTAATCGTGATGATCAGCACTTTTGACTGAGTAGCTGTCGAACACATCCTTCGAAACGGACGTGGTGTCGAAGACGCGATTTTCCCAGGGCCGCGCTGCCATCCACCGCTCCAGCCAGCTCCATCCCCAATGCGGCTTATCTGGCTCGCAATCTATGTAGAGCTGTGACGTCTGATTGGGGTCCGCCCTCCACAACTGTCATGTGATCAGGATCGAGAATAAATCGGTTGCACTAATACAGATGCTAACCCGTAGCCTGTGGGGAATGAAACCATCACAAGAGCACGTCTGAAGATACTAGATTTGTTACCTGATGTGAGAAGCCGTATGCTAGTGCTCTTTCCCTCTTCAAGGCTGCCTCCTGTTTGCTCTGTAATTTTGCTTGAATCTCCTCTGCGGTTTGAGTGCTATCATCCCAGCCTCCGTCCTGCAAATTCATCGTTTGGGTGGTTCAAATTCCTCCGGGTTTTGAAATGTTAAAATTTCAATGCAAGATCTCACCGACTGTATTGACAAGGCTTGAACATACCGTGGATCTCCTAGGACGACATTCTAGTTGCCTCCGGTCACGTAATTGTCTCTGCACAGCTTGACCTTCCTCTGACATTCGAACTCGCCGTGCACGAACACGGGCTTGCACCCTCACCAGCGCTTGCATGCAACGCAGTGTGATCGTTGCTTGACGACGCACTGTATGTCCTCGAACTAAAGCTTGCAATCGCACTAAGCCTTTCAGAGCTCTCAATGCTCGACGTGCCTGCACCGCAGGCCAAATACGAAGTGTGAAAACTAAGTGGAATGAAAGAAGCTCGCCACATGAAATGCATATCCACTTGCGTAAATTCCTGACAGATTTCTGCAATCAAAGCAACAGTGGATCTTTTGCGAAATGAATATTGAGCTCATAGTGACACTTGAGTGATTATTTTTAATTTTGAAGTGCATACTAGATATGCTCGAAATGCTGCTTGTATTCTGATGGCTGCTAGGTCTTCACGAGAGTAAATGCGTGAGACAATGTGATGCACGGGGGTGGCATTGCGGCTGGTTGCCAGAGACATATCCGGCGTCCTGTAGGAAACGAGCCTGTAGTCTTCAGCCTTCTTCTCTGCTGCGTGATCCTGTGTTCCAGTGGAAGATGGCTGATGCGATGACTTGCCAAAACTCCATCTCTTCCTAACCTTCGATTTAAGCTGGCAGCACGAAACAAGAATGTATCAGAAATTCATTGAGCAGGGCCAAATTTAGAGACGAGATTTGTCTTTATCAATGTCGAATTACCAGAAAGGCTCTTACCGCAGGCGCTTCCACTGGGAGGAAGCCTCCAGCTGGGTTCACAAGTTTGGCCACACTTTGGATAGCATCCTTGTCCTTGTCTCTATCCTTCGAATGCGACCGAAATGCTTTCTTGACAGCACTGAACCACGTTAATCCCTTCTTCCCCATTTCTCCACCACCTCCTCCGCTGCAGCAATGCCCACGCTGCACTCCCGTTGAAAACTACAAAATTCAATACCATGAATGTGAGAACGAGAGCTTCAGTACTATGGGTTTGTTTCATAGCACTGTGTGTGTGTACGATTGCAAGAATACGGAATGCACTATACTGTTCCCTTCCCCCTCCAGTTTGCCATAGATATTTGTCACTGTAGCTAGCACCGCAAAGAAACTTGCACAATACTAAAAGCAGCAATCGGTGAATAAAATCACTATCGAAGCCAAGCATTTGCCATAGAGTAGAGGAAGCATTGTTTGAAAGACGTGCATTATCCATATTTGGCACCATCACGCTACACATTTCCACCACTACCACCACAGAAGAGAGACAGGATACATCGCTTGCATCCGAGAACTAATAATATTGTACTTGTGTCGGCATAACAGCGCAAAATCCATTGCTGCGGATTCCCCAAGAAAAAAATGTACACTGTACTCGTGGAGTGAGACCTGGCGAAGCTGGGACAAGGCGTCCTTACATTTGACCATTTTCCCGCACCGTGTTTTTCCGTGATCAAAGAAACATTCAACACAGTAATATGGAGATATAAGGCTAAACGAGAGGACTTGTCAAGGCGGCAATGTAGGCTTGTTTGCATACAGCATGAACTAGGCATCAAAGAACTCAACACCTTCAGCGAGTGCACAGAAGGATCCATGCGTAAGCTAGCAACACTAGATGTCCATAGCCAGTTGCAAAAAGAATATGAGGGAGCGAAGCAGTTGAACCTGGAGCCTCAAAGGCTGGAAAGTGGTTGAAGATGGCCCCCAGGAATCTCTCTTTCTGACATGTGGAAATTTAATTTGGGTAAGCAGAGACGAGTAATTGAGATCCTCCGTTACATCATCCACCAACGACACGATACAGAACCTGCGAAGTGAAAGTTCCACCAGTTTGGCGCCAGTTCAAAACAAGTACTGCACACAGGACACCAATGTAGCAGATACTAGGGCCCGCCCTCCACTCCAGAACCACATGCTGAGCGCGTCACATCTGTTGAGCTACATGTTCAGCGCCTGCTCTGTTGCAGACATTGTTGTAAGAATGTCGTAAGGCTTCCCCCAAGAAGAAGCCGTGCGGTCAACCCTGAAGGACCGCCATCCAACTCTCTCTCTCTCTCTCTCTCTCTCTCTCTCTCTCAGTATCACATTGCCATTAGCTGACAAGAAAATGGCCTACAATGAACCTGGGCAGGCTGCGAGCATCGTCGTCTTCGCAAATGAGGCTTGGAAAAAAAAATCAGTGCCTCCCCGACGTCTGTGCACAGAAATGTAAAAAGACTTCCCTTCAGTGACCTATTCTGGCCAGGTCGGGGTCGGAACAACCATGGTTCAGGACAGAAAAGGCAAAAGTGTCGGTCGAGTCGTTGCTTCTTGAACTGATAAAAATCACAGGACTGGGCAATGTCGCAGATAATGAGAGGGCATGTGCTAGTCGTGCTATCTCTGCCACTTCTGCGCAACGCATGTCTCACACGTCTGGGAGCTCGGACATGAAGGGCCAGTGGAAACCATCTACTACCCCAATTGTTACTTACTGTATGTACGCTTGCTCTGCGACCCAACGTGGACGGAATACCCAACTCAACTGGGCAAAAACTCCCCACGCTCAGACGTAACTGTGAGAGCAATGACGATGATGCACATACAACATCCAAGCACTGTCATGGAAAGACCTTGAGCTCTCGGAATCCAATTTCCTTGCGTAAGATGGAGAAGCCAACCACACGTAAGCTACCACCACCACGTAATCCGTACTCTGAGGGTAATGAAGGAGGCGACGACCAATACAGTACTTGCGCTACTCCAGCAACCTCGGTAATGGCGCTATGAGACAATGAGTGTGTCACGACATGAGAGAGGCACAACAAAGCTGGCCACGGTGATTGTCAGCCAGTTGTCATTATACAATGAAGCATATTCACATTTCCTGCACATTGAAATCAATACAAACGAATCTGGAAGAATTTTTTTTGAACCACGTGGCATTATACTGGCAGCAACACATACAATGCTTAGTGAGTAAATGCAACCATTTACATCTCTTTTGCTGTCAAGCACAAGAGATTATCATTCAAGTTCCAGCATTCCTAACAGGACTTTAACGAGATCAATCTTCGCGATTTGTTACAGCTGAACCCATCTGCGAAAACTTCAAAGACTGGTCATGACAGTTCCTAAACCCACCCTTTACTTAGCTGTCTAATTAAATAAGAAAATTTTAAACGTGGAATTTAAAGAATAATAATTATAATAAATATAATTTAAGAAAGCATGAAAATCAAATTCCAGTGATGTCAAAAACGGATGCGTGAGCGTTGCGAAAGTTGTGTGTGCATTTCATCCTAGCGAGCGTTGCGGAAACAAATCTCGGGTGATGGGGAAGGGATGAAGGGGGCTCTGCAAGGCATGATCAGCGACCAGAGCGGCGAAAAGGAAAGGAAGGATGATTGCTCATGAGTGGGAACGTGAATCGTGAGGCTTGGTGTCCGGATAGAAGGATAGATAGTAGGAAAAATGTTGAAAATAGGTTTTGACGAATGCTGATTTATCAAAAACAGGTTTAATAAATTTTTAATTTCTAAAATAGTTTTGACAAATTTTGTATATCAAAATTGGGCCTAATAAATTTTTAATTTCCAAAATAGTCCTTGTGATGGAATTGTGGGAATTGATATAGAAGTACAGTTGAAAAGAGGAGGGCAACACCCTTTGAAAAAAAAAATTGTAAACTGAAGTATCTTGATATATATAGTAAAAATAAATATTTTTAAAAAAATATTAAAAATACGCCTAAAATATATATATATATATATATATATATATATCAAGATATTTTGATACATATATCAAAATAAATTAACAAATTTTTAATTTAAAAATCTAAATATAAAAAATTAGTAAAAGTATTAGATTCAATTTAAATGGGATCTCAACAAGTTTTCTTGTAATGACCAAATCCATTATAGCAATTACAATAGACAACACATCTGATATGTCTATAACCTTTAGTGCGGGTCTATTTATTCTTTGGTCATCTAAGCAACGTGCATGTGTTGGAAGGTAGCATTGTCAAATTAAACTCTAATAAGGTGTTTTTTGGTTCTTAAAGCTTTTGATGCACAATGCAATGGATAATACCTTTGTATGCTTTGCAATAATATGTGATTGTAAAGCACTTATATACATGCTTGCACAAATTGATTCTTTGGTATAAATGAATTGTTGTGGCATATATACATGGAATGCTAAGATGTTGCCATTCATAACATGTGCAAGTATTTCTTTGCAAATTAATAATGTGATTCAATTTGCCTCCAATACATTCATATTTAACATGACTTGCACATCAAATATTGTATTGTCAAGCAAGCGTGACATTCTTTTAAAGTTGATCTTTGATCTTTGGTGTTAACATTGTTATCCATGAAGTAACTACATCTTCGTGGTCAAAGAGCCAAACCATAAGTTGGCTGCAAATCTTTTCTATTATCTTATAAACAACTAGATTTCTTACTTCTATCAAGTCTTAGTTTAGTAATTTTGCTTTGTTGGACATTAAATAATCTTAACAATGTCTTTTAAAGAACATTGTTGGCCAAGTATTTGGCTCCAACTCACTAATCCATATAACAACTTCTTTTGAAATTACTCTAATTTTTGCAAGCTCAACTTTGGTGCAAACTAGGCGTGAGCACATGTGTTGCATTTCAAAGTAAATTCACCACTTCCACATTTTTAAACTTCTTTTTAAAGTTTTCAATGAGGTGGCATATACAAATACTATGAAAATTGTTTGAGAAGATTAATTATATGACTTTAAAAACTCTCTTTTGGTGGTCTAAAAAAAAGACTATGTACAACATACATTTATTGGCCATATGATATCAGAAGAACACTTCTTCAAGTGATTCAAGAAACCATTTCTAATTCTTGTTGTTCTCAAACATCTACAATATCAAATGATATTAGATACAAAGCTTCTTCACCATCCATTGAAGTTGCATATAGAATAATTCTAAGATATATTTGTTTAAGTTAAGTTCCATAAAGATTGATCAAAAGGTAGCATTTAAGGAGAAATTCTAAGATTGATGCATAAAATGCAATGAAAAGACAATTAAAATGTTAAGGCTCACCATACATTCTACAAGCTATGGTAATAATAGTGCTTCTTGGATTTGCTTGCAATAGCTCCATGTAGTATCTTGGAAGACATTTATAACTCTCTTCTTTAGTACTAAACAACTAATTCAATGCTATTGTATTACATGAAGTCTTGCTTGAAAATACACCAAGCACTTGGTTGTGGAAGGTAAAAAAAATTTGCAACAACAAGTCCTAACAACTCTAATTGAATCATGTATAAATTACAATTAAAGTTAAATAAATATAATCAAACATTGATCAAGTCTAATTAAATTTATATAGATTTTATAAAAGAAATACAAAAAAAAATTCTAAAAAACTTTTTAAAAAATCCTTAAAAAATCCTTAAAAAATCTAAAGAAATCTTTAAAAAATCAAAGAAATTTAAAAAATAATCCAAAAAAAACCTTTAAGATATTTTTTAAAAATCCTAAAAAAATCTTAAATAAATAAATAAATAAAATCCTAAAGAAATTTAAAAGAAACCTTAAAAAAATCCTAAAAAAACCATAAAGAAATCTTAATCAAATCCTAATAAAATCCTAGTCAAATCCTAAATTCTAAATTAATCCTAATTAAAATCTAAATCCTAAAAAATCCTTAATTGGATCCTAAATCCTAATCAAATCTTAATTAAATCTTAACTAATCTCTATAGCAGATTGAAATCTTAATAACTAATGACTAAACTATTGATTTAGATTTAAAATTTTCACACCTTTCAAAAACTAAATTGAAAACAAGCACAAAAACTTTGAAGAACATTCAACTTATCAGATAGAAGATAAATCCAAAAATCCACTGGGATGTAAGTTGGCCTTCTTTTCCAACCTTGATGTCAATCTCTTAGTGTGAATATCTGTTGCACTATTCAATTGCTTTTAAAATTCACAAATATGTAGAAAATCAAGTCTACTATCTAAAAACATAATTTTTACTTTAATCCAATTAGTAGATTGTTGGATATTTTAGAAACCCTCACTAACCTTCAAAATCCAATTTCTAAGACCTTATCCTATTTGAACTTCAATAACCTTTAATCTAATAGCTCAATCAAACTTACATTTATAGAATATATTCAATACAATTACAATCACAAATCTATAAATTTTTACTTGTAGATTTATTATTAAATTCATAGAATTTTAAAAAATATGAATCTTGTTTTATTTTACAAAAACCAGAGTCACCTAAAACAACCTTTACTTTGCAAAGCTTTTATAAATTCAATATCTATTCAAATCACTCAAAAATAATGCTTTAAAAAAACTTCTAAGGATTCTACTTTTCAATTAATTAAAGAACTTTTCATCTGCTATAAGCTCATAGTTTTGTGTTTCAAGGTCTGATTTCAATCCAGGTTTATAATTGGTCCTCTTTGGATATCAATTCTTGAAATTTCAAGATAAATTTTATTAAAATCTATTCTTAATTCCTTTTTAAAGATGCTTATATTCATTGTTTATCTCATTTATTTTGATTTAGATCATTTATATCCCTGCAAAGTAAATAGAAGTCTCTTCTACAAGAAGGTAGCATTAGCACTTTTTAATTTTTATTACCTTCTTGTTTATTAATTATGTTTTCTATTATATCTTTTTAATTAGGCCCTTCTATAATATAATCCACATTCTTATTTTTCACCATATAATTGTATTACAATATGACAACAATCTTTCTTTTCTATGCCATGCTTGCTAATACAAAATTGTAATGTTATAATCTCTTCTTACATTCTCAATAATTTATGTTGGCTTGTATATTACAATTTGCTAAAGATGCTCACATATTGCTTCTACTATCTACACTATTGTTGCTTGGTTGTTTTTTAAATATACATATCTAATACAAGAATAGTTGTTGTTGTGTATGTATATTATAAATATTAAACTTGTCGTCAACTTTGTTGTATACAACTTCTATAAATAGTCTTTAGCTTTATATTTCATGGTATATGTTTCTTTTGTGGTCTTTTCAACTTGGATTTCAAAGTTGGCAATAATTATAACATTCTTAATTGCTAACTTGAGTGCTTTTCATTTCTTGAAATGACCACCTATAAGGAAAGTTGTGTTTTCTATTTATGTATATTACAAAATCCTTGACTACTCCTTGAATCTTTTTTGACACTCTCTCACGCCCCCGCCTATTACCATCACTAACAACATCTGCTAATACTAAAAGCATAAGAAGCATAACCTCAAGTGTCCAAAGTAACAACTCAAGGCCATGTTACTATAAAGCGAGTAAGATTATACAAAGCCATGGTTTCTTAAGTCTGCAAGCATTAAATCTGTCAAATTCATGTCAGCCTATTTTCAATGTTTTGCCAAAAAAAATAAACCTTTTTCTTTACGTCTATTGAATCTTTTCTTAGCTTAATCTCTTATTAGCTAAATTTATAATTATACTAAATAAATATGAGTATATATATATATATATATATATATATATTAGTATATTGATTTGTTAAACCAATAAAAAAAATAATAGTTATATCTCAATCATAATTATATATTTTATTATTATTATTATTATTATTTTATAAATTTTAAAATTTTGAATTGAAAGAAGTATTACAAAAGTATTATAAGATTTTTTTTTTTTCAAAAAAATTACAAAAGTGTTGAAAGAACTTTAAAGATTTTATTTCAATTTTATTATATTATAGTAATTCCACATTGTTATGTATAAACTTAATTAAAACAATATCCAAATTATCAATTACTTTAGTTCTATATTGATTATTAAGGTTGCAACCTCATTTCTAGTCACATTATATATGGTGCAAAATTATTGGTATTTGGCAATGAAATGGAAAAATTAACAATCCAAATATTATTAATATTTTTTAGTATTGTACATGATGTTGAGGGGAGTAAATTTCTATTGTGGCTTGCTTGGCCTAGTCTCTTTCAATCTTCACTATTGTATCTAAGACAACTTGGCACAAGGCGGCAATTAAATCTCTTACCTAAAAGTTTTACATCTTTACTACCATTTAGCTTGTTCTCACCTTCAATCTAATCTTGTTTCTTTGTTGAGTATGGGATTTACAATTGATGATCTTATTTCTTTGCCATCAATAACTTGTCTTGCCAACAACAATCAAAAAAATAAAAATAAAAATAAAAACAAATACACTATTTTATTGAAGAAATTGACAACCATTCAAAATATTATAATATTTTATAATGTTATTAATATTTGCATCATTCCTTGCATAAATCAAATATATTCTCTTGATTTTTAAATCAAATACATAATTGAATCACCCTTGTTATATCTCTCAAATTTATACACTTGAAGTTTTTTCCTAGAAATTTTAGACCAAGTCTAACATGTTATTTATGAGGTTCAACACGTTGTAACTATTGAGGTTACTAATTACCATTAGATTGGTGTTCACAAACAATATTACACATTTTAACTCAAAGGACTTATTCTAAGGGATGGATATATCTAAATGATTGAAATGGTTCCAATTAAAAACTCAAAGTTTTTAAAAATTTCTAAAAAAGAATTTGTAGCAAATTATAGATGAATGCTTCTTATCTAAAAAGCAAATAAAACAAGCATGGAAAAACTTGCATATAATGAGCTTTAGTAGTATAAGAAATGATATGTATCATGTATGCATGTATATATGTATCACTAAAGCCACCCTTGACATGAATTTTGTTACATATAAAGATATGACAAAATAAGATATTTTAGAAATCTTCAGAGAAGGGTGTTGTGATATACAAGCATTTAATAGTTTTGTTTGATGTAGAAGCCATTT